>JAHLJT010003656.1:129435309-129639378 GCA_031308135.1 Acheta domesticus | reverse complement strand
CCGCCCACGCCGCCACCAACCGCCCACGCAGCCGCCACCAACCGCCCACGCCGCCACCAACCGCCCACCCGCCACCAATCGCCCAGCTGGCCACACCGCCCACGACGCCACCAACCGCCCACGCCGCCACCAACCGCCCACACCGCCACCAATCGCCCAACGCCACCACCAATCACCCACGCTGCCACCAACCGCCCACACCGCACCAGCCGCCCAGCCGCCACCAACCGCCCACGCCCTCTACCGTTCGCCCACGTCGCCACCAACCGCCCACGCCGTCACTAACCCCCCACGTCGCCACAACCGCCCACGCCCGCCACCAACCGCCCTCCCCGTAACCGTCCCGCCCACGTCGCCACTAACCACCCAACACAATCTCGGACCGTCTACGCATCTCTACTCCCCTCGTGAATACCGAGCCACCCACGACAGCACTGCGCGCTCGTGTGGCCAGTGCCTGCCCACGACGTCACCTTCCGTCCACGTCACTACCGCCTACGCCGCCTCCACTCACCACTGCCCCGCCGCCCTCCCCCTCGGTGCCACCTCCAACAACCACTTCGCACCGTCCACCCTTGAGCTTCAACAATGTTGAAGCGCAACAGAGAAAGATGGTGGCGATGATGGCGATGACCTTTTGTAAGGGCAGCGGTGGTGGTGGTGGCGGGGACTGAGATGGTTCTCACGGCTTTCCTCCCCGCCACTGCCCCCGCCACTTCGCTGCCGCCATTTCATCATCTTCCTCTGCCGATTCTGCCACTAGCTCTCGCGGAACTGTCGTTACTGCCACTACCTCCGCATCCGTCCACGCCATAGCAACATTTAAATGACCACCACAGCGCCCACCGCGAATGCTAATCGCCGCTACTATTATAAATTCCGCCACCACATCCATTGTCACACCAACCACTGTTTACAGCCGCCTGCAACCGTCCCGGCAGCGTCAACATCGTCATCTACTGTCATCTTCACCGCCGAGTCCATACAGTCTTAACACCATTCACCCTAAAGGCACGGACATACCCGAGATAATTGGAGGTTTTACCCGTGAGTGTGTTACGGCCTTACATTTTTTAGGTTAACCTTCAATCGGGTTTGCCGCTTTCTGAAGTCATCAACGCCACGTGCCTGTGCATCCGGGCATCTCCGCTCTCTCAGTCTGATCAGTGAAAACTACTGATTGACAGTGACTATTCATTGATGGTATCATTATAACTCTGCCACTGACAATCAGTGAATTGAACTGAACAAATCAGTGAAGCGGGTCCACTTTTTGAATCAGTGAAACTTCACTGTTTGAATCAGTGAAATCTGTGAAAACAGCAGCACGTGAAAGACTGAACGAACAGTGAACGATGTTGGTGTGCACTTTTACCACTGACGACCAGTGAAATGCTGGCAATCAATAAGAACGGTTCGCCTATTCGCTGAGTGTCAGTGAAACTAACATTTCGACTGAAGATATCAGTGACTCCGCTTCTCACTGATTGAATCAGCAGACAATTTCACTGATTGAGATTCGGAGAGCGAATCTAGCGTCGGTGCTCGCCTTTGTCCGGGAGAGGCTGGCTTTCGTCTGGGCGAGGGCGTGCACTATCGGCCTAACATAGAGGACTGTCTCCCGCCAAGGGTTTTTTCTTCAGGTTAAAAACAACGACAAACACGAATCCCATAAATATCAGACAGAAACGGTTCGAGTTCGTGACATTTTTTACCTGCTGAGTTGCTCCCATACACCCTCATGTACGCCCGTTTAAATCAAATGGACGGTAAATCAGTCCTATCGATCGGCAGTGTCCTAAAATCGTGATTTGAGTCTCATCAGTTGAAACTATAATGAATGAAGAATAACTATGGCTCAGTAGTGCGATATCATTATTTACACGAAATCAACAAAAGTGTAAAGAATGCGGCACTGAGTGCCGCTACGCGCCCTATCCAAACATTGTTTTTGAGCCCCTTTGGATCCCAAGACACACTTTCGTTCCACAGTCTCAGAGAAAGCTAAATGATTACTGCGTGCGTGATGCGAGCACTTATCGGAAGCCCGTCCAATCGCTCGTGCGGGCGCGAAGAGGCGCTGGAAGCGCGAGTTGCGTCGCCACACACTGCAGCACAAAAGTGTTTAATATCTAAAAGTTCAAAAAGATACAACAAAAGGATTTCGGACAGTCAAATTTTATTACATTAAAAACTTATGTTTGTGGCAACGTTTCGAAGGCTGATGCAACCTTATATATATCGTATCATATGAGAGCCACTTTTTTTGGAACAGGTGTAAATTATCTTGAAATTCTTTTATAAGACTGTACCATAGATTTAATCTAAACGTTTAGTCTAAAAGCCTTCGAAACGTTGCCAACAACATAAGTTTTTATGTAATAAAATTTGACTGTCCGAAATCCTTTTGTTGGATCTTTTTGAACTTTTAGATTAAATCTTATGTGACAGCCTTATAAAGAATTTAAAGAATTACAAAACAAGAAGTGTTTGGTTTGACGAGATGCTCAAGTATAAACATAAACAGAACACCTTTGGAATGCGATATTTATGTTAACCCTCCGGCGGGCGCGTTTCCGGCACTTAGTGCCGCATTCATTACATTTGCTGATTTCCTGTAAATAATTGGTGTCGCACTCTTGAGCTCATAGTTATTCTTCAGTCATTACATTTTCAACCGGATGACACTCAAATCACGATTTTAGACACGGCCGATCGACCGTTATTCTAAGTAATTAAACTCTGCAACGGTTGCGGCACTCCGTACCGCCGCGCTTCGTCATGTATGTATAATATTTGCGTATTTTATCCATTTTGAATTCTTACTGCTGTTTTCTTATTGAGCTTTATGACACAGATTTTCGAGTAGTAACTGCTAATTCAAATTTAACTGCTTTGTTTACGAAAAAAACGTTTGCACTGTATTCAGTCTCCTTCATGTGTCACGTAACAGACACGGAGGAAGCGACTGATGATCAAACTCTTAATTAATATTGTTATTTCGTTTGCTATTTAGTTAGTTTTTATGAAATAAAATGTATAAAACATAATAATGAATGTTTCCTTCACATTCAATAACAAAAGTAATACCTTTTTTGTCGCGAAAATCGAAGATAGTAAATGCGGCATGGAGTGGCCGCACGCGCCTGCTGTTAGGAAATGATGGGGACGCGCCCGCCGGAGGGTTAAATGGAAATTCTTTTCCAGTAATTACGTGAGAGAAATGATTCAACGTAAGCCGTATCTGTAATTTTGTGTAAAAGTTGTAGGACCCTTTTGATGTGTTGTACTAATCGCAGTGACTGAAGACCAGACCCTCTCCGTCGGCTTGTAAATGCGCAAGTAAAGCCAGTCTAATTATCTGTTCCAAATAGGCGATTGTTTTGCTTAGCTAACTTAATACAATTACAACTTTTTGAATCTAACCATTACTCAGTTTTTTCTACCTGTTCAATTCATCCATTTCTCAAAAAACAATCCGCGTGCCCGGGCGTGGATGGAGGCGGTGTTAAACACCAATATTTGGTATTGATCAACGGTCACAACTGTCATGTCCGGCGTGCACAACGTAATATGTAAACGAATGCGTATCATTAAGAACACCGTTAGAGTAACTATGCTGTTAATAACCAGCGACGAGAGCTTTGGTTCATTTGCAGGAGATTTCAGAGCGGAATGAGGGAGTTGGGTGGAAAGATCTCGCGAGGTTTGTGACCCGTTTTTATACGGTTCTACACCGGCATTCGTCAGGAAGTGATCACTAGTCATGGAAACAACCAATAAGAGCAGTCGATCTACGTACACCGTCTCGACTTGCTCCACAATTTGCTGACGCTCAACACATTTTGCAAATTTTTCTGCAACCCTTCCAGATTTTCAGGGGCACTTCGATCGACAGGCATTACTTAACGCTCGTAGCTAACCAGGAGCGTAATAGATTGGTTTTTGTCAACTTAACTCGTATTTTATACAAAAGACTCTTCGTCTTGAAGATCTAATCTTTTTTTACATATTTAAGGTCGCAGCAACTACTAGGTCATTAGCGACCACGCTGGATTCAACGTTATAGTATGAGGATGAAACGATATGGTGATGACAAGGGGTGAAAGAACGAACGCAACCATGCCCGAGGCGGGACTGAAACCCGCGACCCTTCGGTCCGAGATCACTACGGCACTACTGCCTTAGCAGGCTGATCTTTCATAAATGAATAAATGAGTGAATGTACATGTATTAGAAAACAATTAAGCACAAATTATACGAAGGAGCGTTTGCTCAGTGAAAGATTCACAAATAAGGAAAAACTGTACACACATTGAAAAGTCCAATAAAAGATGTAGATATTCGAACCATCATTTTTTGAACATATTCTCTTTGATTTCATCATTCTAAGAATATGTGAATGCGTTGCTTCCCAGAAGATCCATTTCGATAATTAAAGGGTATTTTTACATTTTTGTACTTTTCGGAAAAGCTTCGTCAGAAGATGTGATTTCAGTATCATCTATGAAAGACATAATTAGAAGAAGAAACTGGGAGAGATAGCTCAATGCATCAACTGATGTCACTGCAGTCCCTCTGACCGAGAGGTCCTAGGTTCGTGTCCCGACGGCGGCAGGATTTTCGACACTAGCTTATCAACCAGCTCGAATTCAGTCTGGGGCTCGAATTCAGCTGTCTGGAGGAGAATTCTAGCGGCCGGCTGCTCTGATCGGTAGTTTTCCGTGGTTTCTCCGATCAACGCCAGGCGAATGCCGGAGCAGTACCCTAACAAACGGGCCACGGACCGCGCCCTATCTTCCCTTCCTCTCCTTATCCTATCCTCACCCCTTACACACACACACTTACACTTACATGCACTACACTACCACACATGCCGGGAGATCGGTCTGGAGCTTACAGCTTGTCCCGGCTGGCGCGGTGCTCCGCTGATGGGAGATACCTGGTTGAGAGGAAAACCCCGTAGCCGACGGCAGATCAGCGCTGGATCTCACCATCCAGCGGGGAAAGATCACTGGCACCTTCGGAGGAAAAAACACGCACTACACTAACGGGACTAACGACCTCTGTAGGTGACGCGCCTCAATCAATCGAAGAAGACTTGTCTCTGAACTCGTTGTAGTACAGTGATGTTCAAGTCATTATTTTCTGAAGACAGATTTTCTATTCGTGAATGAAGAATACATTTGATTCACATGAAAGATCCACCAAGAAAAAGTACAAATGAAAGATAATCTTATCTCGAAACACTACCATTCTCTTAAAATAGGCATACACGAGCGAGGAAGAACTCACATCGTTCATCAATCTGGTACCATCGCATTTTCTCATAATTTTCCAATCTTCGGAATCAAGTTTGTAAGTATCGTTTGAAGGTATGTGGTGTTCTCTAGTGCCGTTTCAGCCTAATGCGTTGCCCGGAGAAGTGAGCACGGGAATGCAAGAATGGATATGGCAATGCATAGGCGCAGGCAGGCGACACTGGATCCAATAGGGAACGGGTACGAAAAAGCAAGTGTGGATCCGGTAGGACATGGCCACGGGCAGGTGAGTGGAAGTGGTTGGGCGAGAACACGCAAGAGTGGATCCGGTAGGACATGGCCACGGGCAGGCGAGTGGAACTGGTTGGGCGCGAACACGCAAGAGTGGATCCGGTAGGACATGGCCACGGGCAGGCGAGTGGAACTGGTTGGGCGCGAACAAGCAAGAGTGGATCCGGTAGGACATGGCCACGGGCAGACGAGTGGAACTGGTTGGGCGCGAACACGCAAGAGTGGATCCGGTAGGACATGGCCACGGGCAGGCGAGTGAACTGGTTGGGCGCGAACACGCAAGAGTGGATCCGGTAGGACATGGCCACGGGCAGGCGAGTGGAACTGGTTGGGCGCGAACAAGCAAGAGTGGATCCCGTAGGACATGGCCACGGGCAGGCGAGTGGAACTGATTGGGCGCGAACAAGCAAGAGTGGATCCGGTAGGACATGGCCACGGGCAGGCGAGTGGAAGTGGTTGGGCGCGAAGAGAGAGGACCTGTAGGGCAACTGAATGGGCAAGCGGGTATGAATCTGTTTGGGCATGGGCATGTGCAGGCGGAGGAGGAGTCGGTCAGGTGTAGGCATGGGCGGGCGAGAGGCAACCCTGAGAAAATGAGCACGGTTAAGCAAGATGGACCCCGCAAGAACTGGGAGTGGACAGGCGAGTGGTATGGCGTGGGCGCCGGCAGGCGGGGGAACGCACGGGGCGAGGACGGGCGGCAGGGGGCCTCAGACGCTGGGCGCGGGCACGGGCAAGCGGGAGTGGAATACGGTAGGACATGGCCACGAGTAGGTGAGTGGAACTGGCCGGGCGCGAAAACGCAAGAGTGGATATGGTAGGACATGGCCACGAGTAGGTGAGTGGAACTGGTTGGGCGCGAAAACGCAAGAGTGGATCCGGTAGGACATGGCCACGGGCAGGCGAGTGGAACTGGTTGGGCGCGAACAAGCAAGAGTGGATCCTGTAGGGCAACGGCATGGGCAGGCGGGAATGAATCAGTTAGGGCACAGGCATGTGCAGGCGGAGGTGGAGTCGGTCAGGTGTTAGCACGGGCTGGCGAGAGTCAACCCTTAGAAAATGAGCACGGTTAAGCAAGATGGACCCGCAAGAACTGGGAGTGGACAGGAGGAGGCGCGAGTGGTATGGCGTGGGCGCCGGCGGGGGAACGCACGGGGCGAGGACGGGCGGCAGGGGGCCTCAGACGCTGGGCGCGAGCACGGGCAAGCGGGAGTGGTTCCGGTAGGACATGGCCACGAGTAGGTGAGTGGAACTTGTCGGGCGCGAACACGCAAGAGTGTATCCGGTAGGACATGGCGATGAACAGGCGAGTTGAACTGGTTGGGCGCGAACACGCAAGAGTGGATCTGGTAGGACATGGCCACGGGAAGGCGAGTGGAACTGGTTGGGCGTGATCACGCAAGAGTGGATCCGGTAGGGCATGGCCACGGGCAAGCGAGTCGAACTGGTTGGGCGCGAAAAAGCAAGAGTGGATCCATGGGCGAGCGAGGATGAGTCCGACAGGGCACGGGGGGCGGGGACTCGGCCGCTGGGCGCGTCGGCGGGCGACGGGGCTCCGGGGGCGCGGGGCGTCGGGATGAGCCCAACTTGCGCAACACCTCGTTAATTCGCAGTCGCCGCCGGCGTCGCGACGCCTTATGCAACGTGGCGCTAACGAACTCCGCCGCCCCCGCCGCCCAGCGCCCGCCCACCCCTTGCCTCTCCTCAATAGGGATCTGTATTCACCAGAACCTAAGGTCGCCCATTAATTTGTGATTCGAGTTGGTGCACGAGTGCACAAAGGCCAGTTTTTTCGAGATTCGGAGACAATTGGGCGAAGCTGATCCTGAAGGCTCACGAAGCCCACGTGAAATGCTGAAGAGTAGGTAAAGCCTACGTAACAGGTTATCAGTGCGCATTTCGAAAATAGATTAGCATTTTTAAGTTCAAAGAACGTTTAAGAATAAGTTCTCAGAGAACACTTTCTTATGCTGACTTCACACTTGAAAACTCATACGTATGCCTATGTAATGAAGTAAATAACACAATATATTCGATCAGAGTATTATTGGAAACTGCTTTCCTTCAAAACGTCAGTCTCTGAAACAGGTGTTGCAATATTATCGAGAGCCAATACACTCTTTAAGTATTAATTTCTATATTACGATTAAAATTATGTATTTTAAATAACAACTACGTAAGACATTTTATATACGTTTAAGAATGTTAAAAACAACGTGGTCGCCTATATATACACCTATCTTAAAGCTATTTCACAGAGCAACCGACAATGTAAACTTCACATTATTCCCATTTCATCTTATTTCCCATTACTTAACTATCCCACAAGTCCGTAAATTAAGCGACTGCCTCTTACTACAACTTTAGCATCTGCCTATTTTCCTCCATTCACAATCACTACCCATCAGTCAGATTTCGACATAAATCGGTTTAGACACCTTGAAGTTTCTTCGAAGAACGCATCATCCCACCCATTAATTTAAGTATCCAACACACAAGTCCGTAAATAAAGAGAGTGTCTCTTGCTACAATTTTAACATCTGCCGGTTTTCATCCATTCACAATCGCCAGCCATCGGTCAAATTTCTAAAAAAATCTGCTTAGATCTTTTATACCTCCTTCAAAGAACGCATCAACCCAAATTCCTGCAGCGGCGTGTGTTTCCGTGCAGCCCCGTGGCTGCGCCTGGGCGACGCGCGGCCCCCCGCGCTTGTCTGGGCGCCGGTGTCGCGGCGCCTCGAGCTGCCGTGACGCCGCATGACAAGTAGGACGCCTCCGCCAGAAGAGCATGATGAGAAACCTAATGGAATCGAGATTCTCCACGTCGGCGTCTCGCTTTTCACGTGTTTTTGTTGTCTTTCCTCTCTTCTAAGTTTATCGATTTATGATTCCTCTTTATCATATCTTTCCAGGCAACGTATTCCGGACGAGATTTGCTATGTTTATCTTCTGGAAGACATTAGAAAGGTTTTTCAGAAGCATTGCCCGTGTTTTCAATTACATTTATACCAAATGGATTCTCTGTTCAGAAACAGAAAATCTGTCACCAGAATATAATGACATGGGCATCACTATACTAAAAAGAGGAAGTTTAGATATATGTCTTCTCAGTCTTATGTATTTGAATATCTCCTGGAAGCATATCATGCATTAAAAATCTGTTTCAAAACTACTTCAGACAAAAGAGTAGAAATTACACCCTTTATTTATCAAAAACGTCTTACTGGGAAGCAACAGATTCAGAATTCTTCCAAATCCTAGAGACTCTGCAAAAAATTAGTAAATTATGTAATGCATTCTGAACTACCTGCATCAGATATTTTTGATTTTTACTTTCCCCTGTATATAGTATATACGGGGTAATGTACTGCGATACTTTATTATCACAATGTGATTAATTAAAGGACACGTGAGTAAATTCCGTGGGAGGGGTAAAATACAAAAGTAAAGCAAGTTCACCAATCAGAAAATTGGACAGTGTGCGATAATCGAATGAGAGAGGCGGCGGAAGAAAAAAGGAACTATTTGGGTCCAGTTCGGGCATGAAGCAGAGACAGATGACGCGCGCGAAAAATAGACGAGAGAGATGGCTTTTGGGCGTGATGACGGTAGGACGTAAGATGTTGATCTCGTGGTGATGTCCAAAAAACGAGAATGGAAGTGCAGTAGAACAGCAAACAACTGTTTAGAGAACTCTCCGGGAATTTTGGAAGCATTGATGGGAAATGTAGAAGTGCGTGTCTAAACACGAACATTTTTTGGTGTGAAATAATTGAAAATTAGAGGTGGAACGACTTCACGGCTTGGAGGAAGAAGTTCACCTGTGTTCTTGGAGGAAGAGTCAAGTGTGCTGTTCGACCATTACAGAGAAGTAAACGATGGAGAATTATTCAAAATTAGCAAATGTAGGAAGATCAAATTGTGTTTGAAATTAGAATTAATTAGTATTTGAGGAAAGGGTTCACATTATTCGTCATAAATTGGATATTTGTATGTTTATGTGCGTAATTTACAGTATATAAATAGCAAACGTTGCAGAATTGTTGTTATTATTAGTCATAGTAAAAAGAAATCCCGATCGCGACATAAACAAATACGTACGTAAATATTAAATACCGAGAGTCTATATTGACAGCCTATCAAACCCGTTCAAATAATTTTTTTCTAGTGACCACTTTACTCCCACAAGTATTGTTATAAATTCAATGAAATAAATGGTGGAGAAAGAGTAAAAGAAAGAGAAAAAAGAATACTTCGGTCAAAATACGTAGTATAAGGAAAATTATGTAATGTTCCGCGAAAAACGGCCAATGTTCGGCAGAAAAGAATCATTGACGAGCGCTGATAACGAAAAATTGGATAAAACCAGTTTCTAAATTAAGAAAAAAATCCCTTAACACATAGTGTACCCTGAATCCCTCTATTGTGGGTCCTTGATAACGCAAAACCTGTTGAAAGCTAAACGTCCGTCCGTCCATCCGTCCGTCCGTCCGTCAGCCCGTCTGTCCGTTCGTCTGTCCGTTCGCCTGTCCGTCTGAACACAACTAGCGCCAAAACCATACGTAGGATTTTTTTTCAAATTGAAGAAGCCCCTATTGATCTGGCTCGGGTCGAGGTTTTGAGAATTTGAAAAAGATTCTATAAAATTTGGCGGTACTTATATGAAGCCCCCCCGGACATTTTCAAAATATTCTCAAAAACAGCTCAAAATTATTTCTTTAAATTTCTTGTAAGAATAGAGTAAAATACACTTATTAAGGTGCCATACGTAGATTTTCACGATTAACTCTGAATTTTTCGAAATTTGCAAAAGTTTTACTTTTCTTCGGCGTCTTCTTACAACTACAAAATTGAAGATAAAGATTTTTACTCCAAATAAAATTTGTTCTCCAAAGTGAGGTCTTTCTTTACGGTCATGTACATTTTTTTGAAATTTTTTGTACTTTTCGCGCAATATTCCGTGCAATATGTACAACTTTTGAAAAAAATATACTAAAACTAGATTTTCTGAAAACGGCACCAAATTTTTTCTTTAAACATTTGGTAAGGTTAGTGCCCAATGTACTCTATGAGATGACATACACTGCATATTGCTCTATTCTTTTGCTTTATCAAAAAAAATTAATTTTTTTTTCACTTGACTCTCACATCGTTAATAATTATTTCATCGGCGATTTTTTTCACGTTATTGCATTAATGAGTGCATGTGCTTTAAATAATGTTAAGTAAAGTTTGTCGAAAAAATCAACCGTTTTCTGTGAAAACTAGCTCAAAATTTCGCATTTTCAGAAACGCTCAAACGCCATTTTCTTCAAACTTTTCGAACGGATAGTGCTAATTGCACTCTTTAATTTGACGTAAAGTTCATTTTGGAGTATTTGTTTCTTTTTTTCAGAAATTACACAATGTAATTGTTTTGAAAGATCTCTCACACCGTTAATACGCACGTTTTCTACAATTGGTAAACACTATTGTATTTGTGAGTTTAAGTTCTTTAATTGAGTTCAAATAAAGGTTTTGAAAACCGAATATTCCTGTGAAAAAGAGCTTCAAATTTCGTAATTTTTAGTAGCACTTATACATCTTTTTTTTAAACGGCTCCAAATTTTTCAAAGAAAATTGCCATTTAGGAGACTTTACTGTTCTTTAATATTCTTAAAATAATATTTCCGTTCTACTATTAGGAAACCGAAAAATTAAGAAAACGTTAAAAAAAATGTAGTTTGAGCGGCAATAGATGGCAGCGGGCAAGAGTTTGTGGCAAGTCCGCTAGTCAGGAAAAAAGGAAATAGAAAACTAGTACGGAAAAGTCTGTGCCATTCTGTAGCACCACTAGTTTTATATTTGTGTGTGATATTTACAGTTCTCCCCACCCCTGACAACTTCACAAGAGGCTCAGAAAATTTGTTGACCCACTATTTTTTTAATAACAAAACTTTTAAACCAGCACCAATTCACAATCAATGTTCTTTTTCTTATCATTTTTCTACTTCACAGCAAATTCTAAAAAGCAATTTCAACACACATCCATATCAGTTTCAGCAACTATCTAATGAATACGGAATAATTGTAAACAGCGTCAAGACAAATAATTGACAACAGCGTCAAAAAAATACCACGCAATTTGCAAAAGTTTTGAATGATTTATTCGCTAAAAATTATAATATTATTAATAATAAAGGAACAATTATTTTTAAACCATGGTATTTTTTACATTCTTCGATCAAAAATGATCTGTCTGTGACATTAGGTAAATTATGTTTACACACGAACATGGGTTTCAAGAACTCAAGATTTCCAGCAATGATTAGTATTTTAAAATGCCAGACGAAACATGTTTTCAACATGCATTGATGGCAGGAAAAATTCGTCCACCACACGCAAATTTGTCCTTGAATTTTAAATTTATTTTACTCACAACTTTGCATCTATAAATATGTAATATTCACCGAAGATTTTTTAAAAAATCAAGCCTACAAATAAATAAAGTTAAAATCTTTTCGAACTTCTTAACTGTTAATAAAAGGGGATTGTTTGTCTAAAATAAATAATTGGATTGTGTTTATTTTAAATAATTATAAATAATATTTCAACAATATCGAATGAAAACTATTTTCCACCTAGAGTTTGGGTATGTTATGTAGGATTTAGAGGCACATTGCATTAGTAGGATACGATGCCACATGAGTCATATGATTCCTTCCTAAACCTGACTATGACTTCCGGACACCAACTTAAATGTTTGCTCTCTGTAAATTAACATGAATGTTAAGTGAAATATAATGGTAAAAATAAAGCACTTATTCAATATTTGAACTAGTTAAAATATGAAGTGCAGAGTGATATCCTGGTTCGAGTTGTATAACATTGTCAATGATCCACATACGTCCATCGCTCTCTTTATAGTTTAGCTACTGGCTTTTTCATCACTTGTAGTTTATTGTCGTTCCTCCTGTTGTATGTCGTACAAGCTATAACTCTGTTCCGAAGAGAAAAAAGTGTGCGTTTGTCGATTAAATGCAATTTTTTACTAAATGTTATAACCGTTTCATCTGAGCTGTTGCAGGGGGCCAGATACAGCTTATCATTTTTTGGGGTGAGATAGTAAAGTTTTGTTAACTAATAAACATATTTGTTATATTGTGTATTCTTTTTGTAGTGTACATAAGATAATATTCAATATTAATGTTTAAATGATTACATAATTTGAACAAAAATATTTAAATCAATTTTGCCAAATAAAAGAAGGTAAACAAAAACTTTAGGCCGTTTTGGGAGTGGTCCATGGCCCCCATGCCCCCCTCCCTGGATCCGTCAGTGGCTTTTAACACCAAAGAGTCTCACTTAAGGGAATCCAACACGCTTCGTATCGTCTTACTCGGTAGATAGCTGAGTTGAATTGAATCAGTAACCGGGGAAGACTTGTGGAGGCCAGCTACTCTTTTTGGTGATTTTTCGTGGGTTACTCAGATCAATACCAGGTGAATGTCAATACACAACCCTAAAAGTAGGTGAAGGTCCCCATGGGATATTCCTTTCTCATCCATGTCCCCACTTTCCACTTAAAAGCACACTGTTACATTACAGCATACACTGCAGCGTCACACCTGTTGGGAGACCCATCAGAAGTCATAGCTCAACCCCCTGGGATGATGCTCCTGCGGCATTTGGACGCACGCCGAATCTCACGCTCCGCAGGGGGAGGAACATCGCCAATGCACTGGGTACAACGTGCACTACACTTACCGGACAAGTGAACCATCTGTTGAAGCGCCTAAAATCAATACTCTCACACTCATTCTCTCATTCACTCTTTCACCCATACCATCACTTCCGCTGCATACAACCATTTTAATAAAGTACTCGACCGTTTTGTAAGGATCCAAGGTAAAGTCTGCACGCGTAACGAAAATCTTTAGGATCGCAGGGAGTCGTTTGAGAAGAATCGCGTCCGCATCACGCGTGCCGCACGCACCGTCACGCTGCGCTTCCCTCTCGCACGAGGAAACACGCGGCGGAGATCGATAGAGCCCCGATCGACCGAGGAAACAAGTGACAGACAGCGAGCGTGCGATGGAAACGTGATACCCCTCCGGGTCGAGGAGGCGAACACCGAGCAATGCTCTCGCGCGCCCGACGCGACGGAACCGCTCCAAGCGGCCACGCGCGGAGTGACGGCGCTCCAGGAGGGGACTCTTCCTGGTAAACAAAGGTTCCGTGTCACTGCAGTCCCTCTGACCGCGAGGTCCTACGTTCGAGTCCCGACGGCGGCAGGATTTCGACCACTAGCTTGTCGGCTAGGTCGAATTCAGTCGCTGGCTGGAGGACAATTCTAGCGGCCGGCTGCTCTGATCGGTAGTTTTCCGTGGTTTCTCTTATCAACATCAGGTGAATGCCGGAGCAGTACCCTAACAAACGGGCCACGGACCGCGCGCGATCATTCCTTCCTCTTCCTCGTCCTAACCTCTTACACACACTTACACTAACATTCACTACACTACCACACATGCCGGGAGACCGGTCGGGAGCTTACAGCTTGTCCCGGCTGGGGCGGTGGCCCGCTGGTGGGAGATACCTGGTTGAGGGAAAACCCCGCTAGTCGACGATACGTTGGCGCCAGATCTCGTCATCCAGCGGGGAGAAGATCATCGCCACCTCCCGAGAAGAAACACGCACTACACTTACAGGACTAATTATCTAAGTAGTTGACGCACCCGGAAACATGAATCAATAAAATCAATCAACAAAGGTTCCGCAAATGCATACTTACTCTGTCATCTTAGGCCAAGAAGGGAAAGTAGAGAGTGGCATTGTGGCTTCATATGGACTAGTCCAATCCGGATTCAATGTTGGTATACTACAATGATGGTTATTTCTAAACAATTTGATATTTTTAATATTTCACAGCCGTATTTAAAATGTGAAAAAATGGGTTGATACGAATTTTCACATATTCTAATATACATTCAACACAATGAACACTTGAGATTTTAGAGAATATTTTTAATTACCTTTGGGGGTTTGTTTTCTAAGATCAAAGACAGTGAGGGTAGTAATGCAAATGTGCAATGAAAACCAGTTGGAAATTTTTGACGCACCAATAATTTTATTTGTCACAAAAAGTACTGGTAAATGTAAGTAATGACGTCCTTGTAGCGTCAAATACGTACGGCTCCGAATAGCCGACATCCGATTGCCGAATGCACATCTATAAGATACCTTCAAAAGACTTCTCCACGTCGAATCTCTCAAACTTTACCCCGAACTCGAAACAGAACAATCATTTTCACAGCACAACTACGCCCGCAGTCATCTGCATCGCCTGGACAATTCCAACTACGCATGCGCATTAAATTCTGCTGCGCGCATTAAAATCTTATTTACAACAAATTCCTGCGTAATCTCGCGGTTTACGAACTCATCGACCACGGTCGGGTGATTAGAATATTTCGCCGCAAACCCTGCAGTGACATTATTGTGAAACGGGTCGTGCGGTGCCGATTTGCAACCGAAGCGCGGGCGACGGCGAGCGTCGGCGGCTGGGCGCTGGACGCGGGTGACGGCGCGCGTGTCGCCCCGTGGGCGTGCGCGGGCGAAGTGCCGCGCACGCGTGTGTATTCAGTGCGAACAGTCTCATGGTGAAGATAGAGAGTTTCTATTTTAAGTTTGATTTCAAGTTTCTACTTCAGTGATTGATTGTTAGTGATTCCGGGCGCGTCAACTGGTAACGTCATTTGTCACGTAAGTGTAGTGCATGTTTCTTTTCCTCGGGAAGTGGTGGTGTTCTTTTTCTGCTGGATGGCGAGATCTGGCGCCGATCTACAGTCGGATAGCGCGGTTTTACTCAATCAGGTATTTCCCACCATCCCTGCCGAGACTCCAAGCTCCTAACTGGTCTCCCGGCTTCAGTGGTAGTGTAGTTCATGTTACTGTAAGTGTGTGTAAAGGGTAAGAATAGGACCAGGAAGGGGAAGGCAAGATCGCGTGTGGTCCGTAGCTCGTTTGTCCTCTCCGGCATTCGGCTGGTGTTAATCGGAAACTACCGATCAGAGCAATCGGCCGCTGGAATTATTCTCCAGACAGTGACTGAGTTCGACCTAGCTGACCAATTAGTGTCGAAAATGTTGCAACCGTCGAGACTTGAATCTAGGACTTCCCGGTCAGAGGCACTGCAGTGACATAAGTTGATGCCTTGAGCCATCTCTCCCGTTTTTTCTATTTCAAGCCGCGAATCAGAGCTGCTAGAGCCATATCCTAAGCTTCATCAGTATCAAGGAGTGTCATTCAGAAAGCAAGATAATAAAAGATATAATGGCGTTGTTCCACAAGTAGTGTACCTGATAGCAGAATGCTTCTGGATCATAATAAATTTCAACGTAATTACCATGCTTGTTCAAACAGTTTTCAAATCCAACAACAAAGTATCCAGGAACAAGTCGGAAATTGTTGGTAGTTTGCTCATCCAGGCGATTCTTCAATGGTATGAAGAAATGAAAATCTATGGGTTCAGATCGTAGTTGCAGAGAGAATTGTCGAAAATTTTCAGCAAGCATCACCGTGATAATTCACTCAAGCTGTTGCCCACGTTTGACTCAACACCTTGAAGCTTTGAATGAAAGACTACATTTTGGTTTTATACCCTTCTCTTAATAATTTATTATATTAACATCTCTTTTAAATGCTATAGGGCAGAATTAATAGTGAACACTTAAAATGGTTGTCTCTCACGTCGTCAACATTTACATTAGTGGCGATTTGTTTACATTATTATATTTACGAATTTAATAATAATATTTACGAGTTGGTTGTCTCTCACGTCGTCAACATTTACATTAGTGGCGATTTGTTTACATTATTATATTTACGAGTTTAAGCGCTTTAAATAACGTCAAGTAAAGTTTCTCAAAAACGCAACAGTTTTCTGTGAAAACTAGCTCAAAATTCCGCGTTTTCAGAAACGCTCAAACGCCATTTTCTCATAAATAGCTGCAAATATTTTGTTCAAGCTTTTGGAACGGATAGTGCTAATTGCACCCTTTAATATGAGGTTAAGTTTATTTTGGGGTATTTTTTTGTTTTTTCAAAAATTACACAAATGTAATTTTTTTGAATGATCTCTCACATCTTTAATATGCACATTCCCAACAATTTGTAACACTATTGTATTTGTGTGTAATATGCTTCATACGACTTTAAATTATGTGTTTTGAAAAGTTTCCGTGAAAATGTGATACAAATTTCGCATTTATAGTAGCGCTTAAACACAATTTTCTGAAAAAACGGCTACAAATTTTAAAAGAAAATTACCATATAAGACGAGTTTTTGTGTTCTTTAATATTTTAAAATTAATATTTCCGTTCTACCATTAGGAAATCGAAAAATTAATAAAATGTCAAAAACATGTAGTTTGGGCGGCGATAGATGGCAGCTGGCAAGAGTATGTGGCAATTCCGAATAGCTAGCCGAGACAGAAGGAAATAGAAAACTAATACGGGAAAGTCTATGCCATTGTGCAGCACCACTAGTTATTATTGTACCAGGAGGATTGTACTCCCCAGAATGGGCACCTAGGCGTTAGCCTTTATCCGCAACCCCCTTGGGCGAACAGGCGCTCCTTTGGCCTGGTATCCGAGTTCGCCCGAACGCAGCGCTCCACGGGGCTGCCTCTTGAGTTAAGCGTGGGTGAGGCCGTACTGCCAGCGCAGAGCTACTAGCTGTGCGAACTAGCACCGGAGTCTAATGAAGCGCCACCCGGAACTAACCCCTGCCTACCCACGGGCAGTGGGCGCAGCCCCGACGAAGCCAAGTGCTCAGTTGGGGACCGCCCAGGCCCACGTCCAGGTGATTCACCCAAACTATTCTACTCACTGCATCCACCTTGACGCTATCGACGCGAGTATGCGGGAATCTAGAGCAATATGACGCATGTTGAGCAGCACAGTTTGAGTGTGCAATGAACTATTTCGAAAGCGAATAAGTCAAAGAGGCCGCGAAACATTTTCTGACGAATATTATAACAACGTCTTGTGTTGTAGTTAAAGATATCTGTATTGGCTGAAAGTATGTTGCCACTCTTGAGTATTGTCCTTCTTGACAAAAACGAGTGTTTCCTAAATCAAGAGGCAAGAAAACGACAGGATTCTTAGCTGGGTAAAGAAAGGCTTACAAGAATTACGTGGGTGGGATTTCTCATTATTTGTAAAATTATATTCTGCAACCCAAATATAGGAGCTATAAGAATATTATCCTGTAACTCACGCGGGACTGAGTATTCGCGAAATACACACACAGATCAACGTGAAGGCTGACTGAATTTAAAATAATTCTGAAAACCTATCACAATGAACTTAATGGTGTGTACAATTCAATCATTTCATTCATTCATTTTTTTAAATGAACATTTGAAGTTTCATTTGAAGTTTGAATTGAGAGACCCAAGTATTTGGTACCTTAACATCAGTGAATTGAACATTGTTCATATATAATGAAGAATACATTTTGTATATTTGAAATGGAAAACTACATTGAAAAAATTTTCCCTTTATTTTATGTTTATTTTTTATTACGAAACCAATTTGAAACATCTTATATTGTATGACTTACTGTTTTTATTTCAAAGAATATTCGTAAACTAAAATAACCGATCTTTCGATTCGAATCGCCGAGGGCATACCATTTACGTACAGTAGGAATGAAATGGGGTCTAAAAACAAACCCTGCGGAACGCCATTTGCAATGAATCGGATAGGTGAGTATCTCAATAATGTAAAGATTACAGGGGCATCTGTTTCGTAGTATGACGTGATCCAGTTACAGCGTCAATCAAATGTTTCGCGTGTAAACTCTGAGACCACGCAACTACAAAACAGTTGACACAAATTAAAGAATACCTTGTTTCCATTCATTTAAGAAACTATTCACTCCTCGAACATAAGAACGTTTGTAAATATGACCGTGTATAAGTAATGTGTAAATTAAGCATTCGCTATTTATAAAGGTTTCCCTTGTGTCTTGAGAGACAACAATAAGTTCAGCCCTTTATGAGTCGTGCCTTTCAACTTCCCGTTGAAATGAATACAAAATATAGTTTTGTATTTTGTCCCTAAAATGTTAAGAAGTTTTAAAAGTGTAATCAATTTTAGTTTTTTTTATGAAAAGAATAGGATTCAATTCAGTCATATAATCACATAATGCGTGAGGTTAAGCAACTCGAAAACGCATTTCAAAGCGTATGTATGTATCTGCACAGTCTACCCCTGCATTGTGTCGATTTGAACCAGTTATTTTCCGTTATTCGTTATGCAATGAGAGAGAATTCATTTTTTGTTGGGATTTGCAAATGGATGCCCATGGTTATTCGGACAGAGAAGCATACATTGAGCGTTAGAGTGAATTTTTTCTCGACTAATTTTTACAATGAAATGATTAAAGACGTACGATACGAAAATGGTTGAATTAGTTAATTTGCTGTAAAATGTGAAACTTAATATGTGATAAAAACTAAGTGAAGTGAAGTATCTAATAAAAAATCAAATCGCCGAACATAAATATCAACCTCAATATTCTAGCTCCGTGTAAATCAAACTCAATTAAGGAGAAATTAATTATTCATTTAGAAACAAAATTAATAAATAATTAATCTTTAGACACATGATCTTTAGCGAAACCAAAAATAATTTCACAAACATTTTACACGTAATAAAGTCTGGTAGAAGTCTGATGAGGTAGGAATCTGCTTTGTTAACCGTTCACCAAATAGAAGAGCAATTTTCTACCTAATGTGACCATTTAAAACTTTTCCTCTGGAACGCCAACACAGAGTTTAATTTTGAAAAGAATGCAGAAATGATTTATCAACTTTTGTTCCCTAAGATAGGGAAAGTCACTCGTGCGTTATAAAGGAAAACTTCAACATACTTTTCACCATTCCACAGTACATTGTGTGATAAATTGTTTCGTAATGAAAGTCGAAAATAGCGGTGCTAAAACAGTATATACTTTCCCGTATTATTGGAAACAGCTACGAAGGATTGAAATATTGCACTTTCTGCCCTACTAACAACTTAGCTATTATTTGAAAACGTCCAAAATTCAAACTAAGAAGCGAACAACTCATTGTTTCCATCGCAGTGTTGTCAAAACTATGTGAATTGTAGAACTGCATAAAAATATAAAACAAAGTTGCGTAAACTTGTTTTGAAAAAAGAAGCCTGATATCATACAGCTATATCAAGTCACAACAATGACCCATAATTCACAGAAATTTGCAACAGTGGAACGGAATTCAATTGTTGCATTCCCTGCATTATCGATGCCCCCTTAAAGAGCTACCATTTTTCTGTTTCAAAGCTAGTTTTCACAGAAAAACGCTGAGTTCTCGGGAAACTTTACTTCAAATTATTTAAAGCACATGAATTCATTAATATAATAATGTCAACAAATCGCTAATGTACATATTAACCATTATGAAAGGCAGGTCAAAAAATTACAATTTTGTAATTTTTGAAGAAACAAAACAATAGATCAATATGGCGTTTATGTCATCTAATAGAGTACATTTATCACTAACCCTAACAAAAGTTTAAAGAAAAAATTTGGAGCCGTTTTTGAGGTAATCTTGGTTTTGTAATTTTTTTAAAATTGCACTATTCCACGCAATATTGAGCGAATACTACTAAATTTTGAAAAATGTACCTGATCTTAAAGAAAGAACTCACTATGGAAAACAAACTTTATTTGAAAGAAAAATCTATCTGCAATTTTGTAATTGGAGGAAGACGCCGAATAAAATTCAAACTTTCACAATTTGTGAAAATTCAGGGTTAGTCACTAGCGTTGTTCACCGACGGATAGGCGAACGGTCGGACGGACAGACGTTTTGCTTTCAATTGGTTTTTCGGTATCAAGGACCCACAAAATAGCGATTCTGGCTGTACAACGTGTTAGTTTTTGTTTTCTTAATTTAGCTACTGAATTTATCCACTTTTTCGTTACCAGGGCCCTGTGATGAGAGATTTCCTCACGAAAATGCGCCGTTTTTTTCGCGCAGCATTGCATAACTTTCCCTATATTCTACGTACGTATAGTATATGGGAAAGTAAAAGTAGAGTTGGGTTCCGACTTGAACGTACGTTCGAGCTCATACCTCGCTTAATGTCAAAGAAGTTCGTTTGCCGAGTCCAATGGTCTTCAACAGAGAACTATGCGGCTGTGTTTTAAAAGAACAATTAGGTATTTGTAACTTTGACGTGTATTCAACTCATTGTCAGTATTGTATTAGTGACACCAATACTTGGCTTTACAACTGTTCTTGTTACTAATCCTTATGGAGGCCATTTGGTATTTCAGAGAAGAAGACTGTTCAGTAATAGAGCAGGGAACTTTTCAGTAATTATACTTGTACTACTTTATTGCTAGGTTTTCACAATAATATTTGTATGAGTTGTATCGTGAATAATATACAGGCTACAAGATCTTAAACAACTGACAATTGCGCAAACACATATCAGATATACGAAATTTAGGAAACACTATGAAACAGCATTCATGCATTCATTACATTACAGGCATATGTCGCTCTGATTTCCATAAAAAATAATTAATTTGATCATTACAAGTAATGAGTATTAACTGACGCTGGATACAATGGTCTGTACTATTGTGAGTAACCGACAAGTGCTTTTGTTGTTAAAGTAAATTATTCGAGTTCAGTGTCTTTAAGACAAAGGGTAAGACAGCAGAGTAAGGCAGCGGTTGAGAGAAGACAAATAAATACAAAAAATCAAGTAATGTAAGTTCCCTAGCCTATGTAATTTGGTGTAAAATGTGGACGTTTCATTGTTTATAAATAAATGCCACAAATAAAGTGCTACAGAATATTAACAGGACTAGCACACAAAATATGAACTGGCGACGATCTGGCCAAATACTAAGAACTGAACGTAATAGGAAATACCAAAAAGTAACTTCCATCATCGTACTTCCTAAAATTATTTTCTTCTATGTTGCCTATTATCCTCCGAATAACATAAAAAGCGATTTTATAGTGGTATACAAAACAATTATATTTTGCAGGTTCGTACTAATGTAGTAGAAGATTTTGCGAAATTTCTATAATTTGAGTAGACTTTTCACAAAAAAGATCACATTTTTAAAATGTGGATGCAAAAACCAGTAAATATGTCCCAAGAAACTGCTCTATGCTTATTGCACGGAGCAGGAAAAACTTTGTAAATAGTGTTTTTTTATTCTTATCTAGAATGGAAAGTAGTTATGAAATCACTCAAGAATTCAAAACTAATTATTAAAATTATTTCAACCGCACCAAATAAAATATTCAAGTAGGGAATTTTTTATAAACTAGAATATCAAAACCAAGCAACTACTGATGCCGTAAAATCACAATATTCAAACTTGTTTATTCCACAAGTCAGCTCATATTTTGCTATGAATCGTAATGCACGTGCTGAAAACCAAGTTTCACTGGGAATGCACAACTATAAGTATATCTCCTTGTGTAGTAATAGTAAGTACTGCAAGAGAGTTGCTTTGTATGTCAGTCAATGTAAGAAATATCACAATGAAAACTGAATAAAAGCATAACAAATAAAAATGAAATAAGGAAAAATTGTGTTTTGAAAAAAATAAGAAATTATTTTGATTGTTTTCACTCACCACATTTAAAAGTATGTGAAAGTTAAATTGTTGAGTACCAGTGTTCATGCAGCAGAGGCAGACCATGTTGTCCCCATCAGGCCACAGAGTCGTATACAAGCTCATTCAGAGAGGCATTGCGTCACATTGGTTGTAACACAGGGCAGAAATGTCACGTTTGCTTTCCCCGATGCGGCTTACGCAAGACGTTGGCACATTCATTCAGCCGACGTTTGGGAAAGCGGCAATATTATTTGAATAAGTTAATTTAAAACGTTATAAGGTGCTTAATAACAATGTGACTTATAATTTTTTTGTAATTCAAAATATGCCAAAACAATGAAAATTGGACAGAAACGATCAAACTTGTAGGTATGTAAGATAATGATAAAATTGTGAACTCAATTTATTTAAAGTATAGGAATAATTGACACATTTATTGTGAATTTATTGAAATACCACTACAATTGTGACAGAGTGAACGTGGTGACAGTTAAGACGAATTGACGAGGGTGGTTTATCGTACTACGTCAGGCCTTGATTCAAACCGCAGCAATTTTTATTTAGAAATCCTGCCATTACCTTTACAATGCAGTCAATGATACGGAAATTTCACGAAACACATTCAGTTTAATTACAGTTTGTGTTTTTTTACATCGTCCTAACCTTGTAACGATAGTGCAAGTTTTTATGGATCGTTTGAGCACTTCTTCGCAGTTGTTCTCACTTATTCTTCCGTCGATCATTGGACACTGGCGCACATAAGTTCTCTATCTTCGGTATCACACCGCCACTGCCGTTGCAACGCCCCTTCACATCACTCTGACATTGATTGATTACTTGATTGATGTTTCCAGGCGCGTCAACTACTCAGGTCATTAGTCCCGTGTAGTGTAGTGTGTGTTTTTTCTCGGAGGTGGCGATGATCTTCTCCCCGCTGGATGGCGAGATCAGGCGCCTACCTACCGTCAACTAGCGGGGTTTCCCCTCAACCAGGTATCTCCAAGCTGTAAGCTCCCGACCGGTTTCCCGGCATGTGTGGTAGTGTAGTACATGTTAATGTACGTGTGTTTATAAGAGGAGAGGATAGAACAAGGAAGACGAAGGAAAGATCGCGTGCGGTCCGTGGCCCGTTTGTTAGGGTACTGCTCCAGCATTCGCCTGGTGCTGATCGGAGAAACCACGGAAAACTTCCGATCAGAGCAGCCGTCCGCTAGGATTGTCCTCCAGACAGCGACTGAATTCGACCTAGCTGAGAAGCTAGTGAATCGAAACTCCTTCCGCCGTGTGAAGTGGAGTCCTAGGACCTCCCGGTCAGAGAGACTGCAGTGACATCAGCTGATGCACTGAGCCATCTCTCCAGGCCTCTGTCTGACGCGATGCCCCCTCGCCATTCACATCATCAAACGCCTTCGTCCTGCGTCCCATTACTTCGAAGGAAGGCGAAAAAAGCCTTCGTTCGCTTTCCTTCGGAGGGGAAGTAAAGCCGGCTGTTCCATGTTAGTAGATTTACTGCATGTAAAAGATCTTCAAGCCTAAATGACGCCTCTGAGCTAAATTCAAAATCGCCTTTTTCGTCGCACATGGAATACCTTCTTTCTCCGCTAGTTGGCGAAAGAAGCGTTGCGAAATTTGCGTGGTCAGACGGAAGAGCAGGCGTCATAGCCTGAGTCTCGCCGCGTAAAATAAGGTAGTTCTATTCAATTCCCATTAACACAGCTGCACACGCCACAGCAAACATCTGCCACTTGTCACCCAGCTCCTTCTCTGCTACAAATGCATTCTTTCTTCCACCCGCTGCGAGGCGAAGACAATCCTCCCTGAGGACGAAGTAAGTGGACGGTCGTGGGCATAGAACGTACGTGGTAAACGTATTCCACAGTTCGGAACATTTTCGTTTTTGTTTTTTTTTGAAATGCTTGGTCTACACATTTGTTACGTGAATCTCAATGGGCGATTATCACACATCTATGTGAATCTTCTATCCATTGCTTGAAACAGTCAATTTTTAATTGTTTTATTTTTATTAATTTATTCCCCCCGATTTTGTTACGATTGTGAGCATTTGAAAATTGCAAAATTTTGGTAGTGGTCAGATTCTCGACTCAGAAATCGCAAATCGATATTCTATCCCTTGAACGTGTATGTGGCCAAAAAATACTGATTCCCGATACATTATTGCATTGCCAATTATAATAAGATATTTTCAGTTTCTTCTTTAAATATAAACTAAGCCAAAATAAATAAATTGCCTTCATTCTAATCCTTACCACATGAGGCACAAACTCCACCAAAAGCTACATTGCACAGCTTCACTTTCTGTGAGTTTAAAGCAAATGGGGGGCGTCCAACTTTAAGTTTCAAATGTGCTTGAATTGGCCAATACGTCAGTAGTACTGGTACTGTTAGTAGAAATGGCAAAAAAATCAATGATTTTAAAATATCGACATTATGGACCAGAAGCATTAACATCGATGTTTTATGTTCGATGTTTTCTTCACATTCATATATATTTTCGAGAAACATCCGTGTTTTCAAGAAAAAATTCTCATGATATGAATAAAAACTTCTAATAATTTTTTTTGTGAATTGCTTAAAACAGCCACTGACATCTATGACTGTTGTCGTAAGAATTAAGATAACAGAGTGATTTAACGCACACTACATTGAAAAACTAATATTTACTTATTATGTATCACATTAGATTCAGGATGTTTTATTTTGATGATTATGAATGAAACTGAATAAATGGAAAAATAACAAATCGAAATGTTAATTTTTCGTTTCCTTCTTTACATTCAATAAAGATTATTATTAACATATTATTTGTACGTGGCCAAACAAGACAATATAACTTATTGAAGTATTATAATTAAAATGGAAATAGGATGGGAAAATACCGCCTTCTTTATCGTATTAAAAACATCGACGATTTTTATATATTTAAAACATAAACATCTTTAATACATCAATGTTTTTGTCAATGTTTTCATCGACATCGAAAACGTTTTGGCGCTGTATCGAAATATCGATGTATCGATGTGTGGGTAAAATTTGCCATTACTAGCTGTTACCCTCCAACACCGCACTGCCCCACCATCCTACAGCGTCCCGGCCACCGCCGCGTCGCAGCGCCCCAACCGACCGCCACCCCCGCTCCCTGGGCAAGGGGGCGGGTGGGGCGGGGCGAGGGCAGGGCCGCAACAGGTGTTCAGCTCTCAGATCGATGCTGGCAGGTGGGCGCCCGCCGCCGCCCCCGCCGCTGCTGCTACCTGTTGATCGCTACATTACCCTCGGTGTGACGTCACGCCCCGCGCCGCCGCCCGCTGCCGCCGCCGCCGCCGGACAGGCAAAAATTAGATAAAGAGCCGCTGGCGCGCGCCCAAGCCCAAGCCCGAGCCCGACCAGCCCCCGCGCGCAGCGCTGCGACGCCCAGGGAGCGACGGCCGCGCGCGCGCAGGCGCAGCCCAGGGCGACGCAACGCCTTCGCGGCGCAGAATTGTAAATGAATTGAATTGAAGCCTTATTTTACGTGGCGAGACTCGGCCATGAGGCCTGCTCTTCCGTCTGACCACGCAAATTTCGCTACGCTCCTTTCACCAACTAGCGGAGAAAGAAGATATTCCATGGGCGACGAAGCAGGCGATTTTGAATTTAGCTCAGAGGAGTCATTTAGGCTTGAGGATCTTTTACAGGCAGTAAATCTACTTCATGGTACAGCAGGCTTTACTTCCCCTCCGAAGGAAGGCGTACGAAGGATTTTTTCGCCCTGAAAATTCCACGGCTTCGAACCCGCGAACTTGGCTGCAGCAGTCCGTTACGCTAACCGCTACACCATCGCAAACCGTAATAGGAATGCTCTCAGTCTGAATCAGTGAAAAACTACTGATGGACAGTGACTATTCTCTGATAGATTCGGTTATAACCCTGCCACTGACAATCAGTGAATTGAACTGAACAAATCAGTGAAAATCGTGTCCACTTTTTGAATCTGTGAAACTTCACTGTTTGAGTCAGTGAAATCTGTGACTACTAATTGAACCGTGAACGACGCGAACGACAGAACGATTAGAGAGCGATGTTGGTGCGGTACTCTTACCACTGACGACCAGTGAAATGCTGACGGTCATTATGAAAAGTTCACATATTCGCTGATTGTCAGCGAAACTACACATTTCGACTAAAATATCAGTAACCCTGGCTCTCACTGACTGAATCAGCGACAATTTCACTGATTCAGATTCAGAGAGCACACAATCGTAGACTTATTCCATTAACAATCTTTCAGAAGAAAATTTTGATTACTTTCTGTAACAATACAGCTTCCTTTTCTAAGCTACGAGACCCTTGACCTAAGACTATTAAAATAAACAAACAAACAAATTAATAATAATAATAATAATAATAATAATTAAATACAAGACTTTGGAAATAGAGGTCAGTCGTGTGTGGGGCGTAAAGGCACAGGTCGTCCCAATACTTTTTGGAGCTCTGGGATTTGTTCCGCAAAATTTGTATGAAAACTTGCCAAAACTCCCAGGTCATTCAAAAGGCTGGGAAGTGCAAAACATTGCTTTATTGGGAACAGCCCAGATTTTGCGCAAAGTATTGTAGAGGCACCTACTGTTCTTAGATCTGCTCCATAGGAAGGTGGTTGCAACCTGGAGTACATTGTACAAGGTGTGTCCAAAAAGTCATGAAATACATTTTTTTTAAAAACAATTATTGGCGATATATGCACGAAGGTTTAAAATTCTTCAAAGTAGTCACCATTAGCATCTACACATTTTTTCCAGCGCTTCACACATGATTGGTAAGCCCCCTGGCAGGCCTCAACCAGAACCTCGTTTAAGAGCGTTGTCACAGCCTTTTGAATGTCCTCAATGGTCTCAAAACGGCGTCCTTTGAGCACGGTTTTAATCCTGGGAAACAGGAAGAAGTCCGGCGGAGAGAGGTCAGGACTATAGGGTGGCTGTGGCATTGTTGGCAGGTTATGCTCTGCCAAGTACTGGCGGACGCGCAGAGAGGTGTGGCTCGGCGCGTTGTCGTGATGCAACAGCCACGTAGCGGCGACGTCTTTTCGCACACCTTTCTCATGTGGCGCACACCATTCTCATGTGAAATTCCTCCGTAACGGTGTTGAATAGGAAATTTTTGGGATGTTCAGAGTGTCAGCTAAAAGCAGAACATTCAATCGGTGGTCAGAATTCATCAATTCACGAACACGAATCACATTGGCTTCGTTTCTGCTTGTTGATGGTCTTCCAGAACGAGGGTCATCGTCCAATCCTTCCTGGCCATCCTTAAACTTCTTCACCCACCTCGTAACTTTCACATAACTCATGGCAGACTACCCGTAGGCTTGCTTTAATACTGCGTGAATCTCGGAAGGCTTTTTATCGAGCTTCGTGCAAACCTTGATCGCCCGACGTTGTTCGACCGAATCACTCATCGCATGTCGTGACGAGGTCGCGAAACACAGGCGCACTTATTCAACGATGCTGATGCTACGGTTGCTCGGAGCAGACTGCGCTTTGATGTGCTGTAAAGCTGAGGGTACCCTCCACCTAACCCAATCAGTCCGAGTGCGCTGCGACCAATAGTAGCTCTGCAAAAAATTATATTTCATGACTTTTTGGACACACCTTGTATACTCAACCGGCTCATAACATCTTTAGTCATAAATTAGAGGAATAATAATAACAATAATAATAAGGTATTAATATAAACATTCCTAATTGTAGCATAATTTTTTGAAGTGAAAAATTTCGTGGGTTCTCCCTTAAGCTTAACATCTTAACTCCCTTGAGAATAATTATTTTTACATTAATTTGTACGCAACTTATATTATTACAAATATCATCAAGTAGAAGACTACCAAAGGAATTAATAATGACTCAGAAGGGGAAACTCACACCCAGAGAGCTCAGTGTTGCTGAGGACGTCTGCGACCCACGCGACGCTGCGTACAACTACGTAAGACAGCGAGGGACAAAGTGTGACTTAGCATGATAATGTAGCCGCGCGAGACTGAAAGTTTGGCTGCGAATGACTGAATGTAGCTGCGTATAATTAGGAGTGGCTGTAAGGCACCAAGAGCGGGTGCGCGGAACAAAGTGTGACTAGGCGCGTCAGCGTGGTTGGGCGTCACTGGTGATGAATGTCACCAGTGATCTGAACGTTACAACTGGATGCACAACTGCAATGCTTTGGAGGGCTGAAAATCGTGGCGATCGATTTTCGTTAGGTTGGCTGTGGTGAACGTCTACCTACAGACTTTCTTACGGAGTTAAATGTGTCCTGTGTTTTGTTAGTGATGCTTAAAATTGTCTCTGTAAAGGAAAATGAAATGAGTATACAGTACTACATGTTACTTGGTAGCCAATGTTTTAATAATATTTTTTATGTTTCTTTTTACACAACAATTTTTATTTCCCATAAGTTGAACTAAAGAAATTGTTAACAATACTAAACAAACAACAACACACTGCGTGAATTTTAAAGAAAGTCTCCAAAATATGAACGATTGGATTGTTAAAGTATTGTACGTAAATTGCCGTTTTAAACTATTGAATATTGCTTCCTTTCCATGTTTATTCAGTTTTCATGAACATAAAATATAATAAATGTTTTAAATTTTCACGAGGCGCTAATTCCTGCAATTTGGTTCTGAGATAATGAGGAAAGAAAAGACGTTCACCATCATGGCGGACCGTCACGATTTCTCAGCCCTGAGTGGTGTCTCCAGTCTACACCAGAGCTCACTGAATGTCACTAACCTGGCTGGTCTTCACTAAGTGTGGCTGCGAACAACTTCAGATGGCCGCAGGCGACCAAGTGTGGCTCGGCGTGGCTGCAGGTGCGGGGCGTGGCGCGAGCGGCGGGGAGCGTGCAGCGCGTCGCCCACGCGGCTGCTTCAAGACCCGAGCCCAGTTTGCGGGCAAACGCGTAGTAGCGCCGCGGGGTCGTAATGATAGATTCAGGTATTTCCGCTTCTGATTTTTTATGGCATACAACCACTGCCCATTTGCTATGGTCAGCAAATTGAGCAAACGTCTAAAAAAACGTTCAAAACTGGTAGCTGTTGAAACGCTTCTCTCAGAAAATGTTCAAAATTAATTTGTTTCATATAATTAGTGATCTTTAGGAACTCACCTACTCGTTAAACGCACATTTTTAATGTTGGTTATGTTTAAATCTGCGAACTTGTTCGGGATTTTAAGTTAGAACAGTTGGTTCAGTATACTATTAAATATCCACTCAAACAGTTGGTTAAGTATACTTTGAGCTAAATTTAAAAGGTGAAAAAAGAGTAGAACGGTACATCTTAGAACGGTACAGAAGGTGAGTCTCTGGTTATTTTGCAGGTTAATTGCAGGAGTATTTACAATAAAACTGTTCAATTCTGGAACACGGTAGAATCTTATAATGTAGATGTCGTGATAGGTACGGAGTCATGGCTCAATGCGGAAATATTAAACGCTGAAATATTCAGACAAAATTTTTTAACATTTAGACGTGATAGAGTAGATCGCATTGGTGGGGGAGTTTTTATATGTATAAAAGATAACTTTGAAGCAACAGAGGCATGGGTGGACGACAAATTTGAAATCATAGGTGTAGACATCCGAGATAAAAATTCGAAAAATCAATGGGAAATTATAGGCGCGTATAGATCACAGCAAGATGGACATGAACCATTGGTAAGACTTGCAGAGAGAACACGCGTAACCAGGAAAACCGGAAAAAACGTCATTTTGGGGGGAGATCTAAATTTACCGCACGCTACCTGGGAGGGAATGTGGGGGCTGAAGGCGCCACCCAACGTCTCGTTAACGAGCTAATTTGGGAGAACGGCTTAACACAGGTTGTGACCAAACCGACCCGTGATAATGCTTTACTGGACGTTTTCCTTATTAGACCGGTGGACAAACTTCTTGCCTGTGAAGTAATTCCTGGAATTAGCGACCACAAAGGAGTCCTTCTAAAAATGTGCAGAGAGGGTAAGCGAAATGATCTTGTAAAAGAAAGACAATTTTTTCAGTTCTCTAGAACAAACGTCACAAACATGCAATTATATTTGAAAAACAATTATCCAACTTGAGCTTCTAGCGGAAGTACAGTAGAACAGATATGGACAAATTTTAAGAACATCATTTCAGAATGCTTAGCAAAATTCGTGCCTATCAGGAAACTACGGTACCACTCGGATCCCTTGTACTACAACAAAGAAGTGAGGCGATTGAAAAGGCATGTTAGGAAAGCGTATAGTAAACGTAATTCAAATAAGGAACAGAAAAATAAATTTCTACAATTATCTAAAGACTTATTAGCTTTAAAATTACATAGCCAAGAAAATTACCTTAAATCAATTCTAAACGACCGATTGACCTGTTGGCAAAATTTCTTCAAGTATGTGAGACATAAGAAAGGGAGCAAAGAAAGTATTCCAGCGATCTGCGGAGCAGACGGTTCGTTAATCACAGATGACAGTGTAAAGGCGGACTGTTTAAACAGACATTACGCTTCTGTTTTCAAGCCGAAGGATGAAACTCCAGTAAGTAAAACAACACCCGTAATAGAAACCTTTCGAGTTGATGCAGGAATTATTAGAAAAGAATCGCAAAAATTAGGAGAAATAAATCTGTAGGTCCTGATGGAATACCAGGAGAAATACTAAAACTGGGAGGGGAAGCCATGATTCCGTACCTTGCGCGGTTAATGGACGTAACTATAAATAATAAAATGATTCCTCAAAATTGGAAGGAGGCAATTGTAGTACCGATTCACAAGGGAGGAGACAGAAGGGTTGTTAACAACTACAGACCTATTAGTTTGACATCAGTCGTATGTAAGCAGATGGAACACCTAATTGCAGAGTATATTAGAAAAGTTTGGAACAAAACTGATTGGCTTTTTCAAAATCAACATGGTTTTCGTCCTGGGTATTCGTGCGACAGCCAGACTATTGCTTTATGTCAGGACATAGCAGATTCACTAGACAAGGGGAGTAGGGTCGATGCAATAATATTAGATTTTTCTAAGGCATTCGATCTTGTTCCACACGGTCTTTTAATTGCCAAATTGTCAGAAACGGGACTAGATCATCGAATAATCTTGTGGATAAAAGAATTTCTTTCAGGGCGCACTCAAACAGTCAGGATAGGCGATAAATATTCATCAAAAGTCGATGTAACTTCTGGGGTCCCCCAGGGGAGTGTGCTAGGGCCACTACTATTTTTAGCGTTCATTAATGACATTGCAACTGGAATAAAATCGGAAGTTAGACTTTTCGCCGATGATTGTATAATATATAGGAGTATTGGCTCATCTTCGGATGAAAATGTTTTACAGAACGATCTAAACTGTTTATGGAACTGGGCGTGCAAAAATAAGATGGAGTTAAATCCGGAAAAGAGTAAATTCATTTGTTTTACCAAGTGTCGTTCAAATGTACACTCCAATTACGAATTAGGAACCAACGTTATACCACGTGTAAAAAGCTGTAAGTATTTGGGTTTGGTCCTGAGAAGCGACTTGGATTGGTCGGATCATATTAACAATACGGTAAAAAAGTCCTGGAGAGCACTTCATTTTGTAATGCGTATCCTAAAAAATAGTAGTCCAAATGCCCGATCCCTAGCATATACTACACTTGTTCGTCCTATTTTAGAATACGGATCAGCATGTTGGGACCCGTACAGGAAAGGGCAAATTGAGGCGTTAGATAAAATTCAAAAACGGGCCGGTAAGTTTTCAAATCATGGGCGCATTGTTGATGAACGAGAAAAATGGGAGTCCTTATCTAAGAGAAGAGAACGGGCGCGTTTATGCGTAATGTACAAGACTTACAGAGGAGACACAGCATGGGCAGATATCGGTAAGAGATTGCATAAACCAGATTATAAAAGCAGAGGAGACCATCCGTGGAAAATACGATGTAGAAAGCAAAGAACTGATGTAGGTAAGTTCTCCTTTGTGAATCGCACTATAGTAGATTGGAACAAACTACCTGCAAAAGCACTGGAGGCTCTTCCTTCTAATGTAGGCAAATTTAAAAGCATACTAAATTCTATTTAGATCACTATCAATACTGAGACAATTACCTTTATTATTATTATTATTATTATTATTATTATTATTATTATTATTATTATTATTATTATTACTATTATTACTGATATAAATATCACCATTATTAACATTGCTTTTAGCTTTGGTGTAATTCTTAATTTATTATCATTTTATATAGTCTTTGTTATTTTTATTATTATTACATATTAGCGTTATACAGTGAAGTGAAGTGTAGTGTAGTGTAGTGAAAGGGAAGGGAGTGTAGTGTAGTGAAGGGGAGTGCAGTGTAGTGTAGTGAAGTGAGGTGTTAGTGAAACTAGTAGTCAATTTAGAGATAACTAGAAATTAATTAGAACTAGGATATCCTCTAATTCTAATGGTAACTATAATTGTTAATGGTTTTTATTGTTCTAATTCTAATTGTTGTCATGTTTGCCACCGAGCATTAGCTCAAAGCGAATTAATAAATCTATCTATCTTTTTACGCAAAGAGAGACAAATAATTTCGTTCAACGGTACATGTACCAGTTGACGCAAAATGAAATAAGCGATTGATCATAACACTTTCAAATGAATATGTCACTCTGGTGCATGAGATAAAGGTAGATTTACTCATAGCTCTTTGGTTCTGAAGGAAGAAAATTAACAAACCGTTTTGTAAATTGAATTATTCAACAACAATAAAATGGAAGGATGACCTCTCATTGGGAAAATTTACATGCAAATTAAGGTGTACAACATTGAAAATTGCTTTTCAGCATGAAAACAGTAACACTCATCGTTTTCAATAAAAATGTAAACATTATTTTTTCTGATACAACCAAAAATGTTCTTTTGAATTTTCTGAATAAAAACTATGTCTAGTTGGTGTCTCACATTCAGTTACAACAGCCAATAGAATACTCATTAACATTCACTCTCAACCGTCAATTGGTGACGTGTCTTGAAATTTCTGTTACCAGTGACGTGCGGTCACTGTGACCAGGAAAGTTTTAGACTCATTATATTCGTTATTTCATTTCACATCGAATTCACAATTTTTCTTTCATGTTAACAGACGCATAATAAAGAGAAAGGTCGAAGAGTTTCTAGTTTATAAAATAATCAGAAAATAATATAATTTTTAATTACTCACTGAGAGAATTTCAGGTCATATTTTTTCTTCACAACTTCTTCTGACTATTGAAATACGCATAGATGGGCTTTGAAATGATATTAACTACATAAAATCTATATTTTAAAAAGAAAATACACTGTTAAATGAAAATTATTTACTAAGTATAAACGTCCATTACCAAGTATAAACTTCTACTACTGATGAGGTGCGGTCATCGACACCAATCCATAACTTAAACTGATTCTCAGAAGGGAACGGCTGCAACTAGATACGCTAGCTCGCGCCCGAACATTCTCTAGAAAGAGATAAGAAGGTACTGTAAACCAAAATGTCTACATTGCACCTGTTGAGGACACAGTGAGTTTATTTTTCCTTGCCGGTCACTGTGACCGCACGTCACCAGTTAACGGTTAATACAACATACTTAAAGATAAGATTTCTAAGCAGAATTTAACCTTCCAGCGGGCGCGTTGTCGTAAATGTTATAATAGCAGATATTTTTGTTTTGCTGTCAACTCATTGTTGTCAAAGACTTCTGCGTTCTTAGTATTCCTTGCAGTTATCTTTAGTGATGCATTCCTGCAGCCACAGTTTAGTTCGCACGCTAAATTCAGTTTTTGTAACGCTCTATTCGGGAGATGTGCATAGTGACAAACTTTACGCTGCGCGCCGGCTGTTGTGCTAAAATATTGTATAATAATTTGGCCTAATCGAAATTTTCTGTAAAATGTCCAGAGAAAGAATTCATGTGAACAAAAATCAGAATATTCTTGAAGAGCTGTCTGATCGGAGGAAGATCATGAATTAGATAGAGACAGTGACAGTAAACGAACGTTGAAAATATTGAGGAGCATCAGAACGATACTGGATCGGAACAAGATCTTTTTGATAGTAAATACGAACATTTATCAATGGGTATGTTTTTGGTAGTAAATATCATTCTTAGATATTATAATGCGACATAAAATTCCATTGTTCTACAATTTCTTTGATTTTTTCACGAGTCATTGAATGTCGTAAAATTCACGACACGCGCCTGCTGGTGTGAACATTTCACGCGCGCCCGCTGGAAGGTTAAAAATCACACTCCAAACTATAGCCTGCGCCTTGCATCAAACTTAGGCGCTTATTGGGTTCTCCCTGACCACATACAAACGCGGGAATATGGCCCGAGCATCTGGCCGCAAGTCGCCTCTTTATTTAACCCTGATCGCCATGGAAACGGCGCGCGGCGGCGCTCAAAGACTCTTCCGCCTGAGGAGCAGCCTGAGGCGTCCGAAGAGCCGCTGGCTCCTTCACGGCTCGGGGTTATTTAAAAAGGGACGCTCTCCCAGCGCACCCCGTCCCGGCCGCTCTCGCCCGTTCACGCAGCCGCCTTACCGACCGAAGTTTAGTTTAGTTAATGCCTTATTTCACGTGGTGAGACTCGGGCCATCAAGCCCGCTCTTCCGTCTGACCACGCAAATTTCACTACGCTCCTTTCACCACCTAGCGGAGAAAGAAGGTATTACTTCGGGCGACGAAATAGGCAATATGAATTAAGCTCAGAGGCGTCATTTAGGCTTGAGGATCTTTTACATGCAAGTAAATCTACTAACATGGGACAGCCGGCTTTACTTCCCCTCCGAAGGAAGGCGTACGAAGGATTTTTTCGCCCTTAAAAGTCCACGGCTTCGATCGGGTTTGAACCCGCAATCTTGGGTACAACAATCCGATACGCTGACCGTTATACCATCCGAATAACGCCCGAAGACGCGGGCGGGCGGGCACTCACCGGCCGCATGTTTTGAATTTGCACTAGACTTGTGCATGGGACTTACTTTAGAGCTGCCTGATTGGACATTGACGCAGCGCACGAAACGCAAGCGAGACATTTTTCTGAGACACATAGTATTTGAAGAGACAGACAGACAAAAAGCTGTGGATAGCTGGTGCATTCGAAAAGAGCGCAGAGCGCTTGTGAGAATATTACGTTTATGAAAGTTGGTTAATGTGAAAAAGTTTGGGGCTGAATATTCAACTGGGAGGTGTGACACAAATGAGAGATATCTTGTCTCTCTCTTCATAGTGTATGTGTTTCAGAGGGATGTGTCACTTGCGTTTTGTGCGCCGCCTCACTGTCCAATCAGAGAGCTCTAAAATAAGTCCCATGCACAAGTCTAGTGCAAATTCAAAACATGCTCCCCGGCCGCGCCGCCAGCCACGCCGCCTCCGTCATCACTAGAGACCGGATTTTTATGGAATTGGGGTTTATTCATACTGGGTGATATGAATAAAAATGAGCTATTACTTCTTTCTCGAGTTTTCAAAGCAATTGCTTCAAGCAGTATGAATAAAAGACGTGAGTAAATGCTGTTATATTAAGCAATTTCTCCGATGATGAGTAACTACTCGGCGGACAAGCAATTGCTTTCTGTTCATATGAATAAAATCGAGAATTTGCTTCTAGTATGAAGCAGTTACTTCGAATTTTCGGAGCAACCTCTGTAGGTGATTCAAATCGTATTGAATGGATACAAGAGAGGTTATACACGACTGTTGTGAGCTGGTTGTAAGGTTTTTAGGTAGTGAATGACTGAATGATGGAAGATTTCCTACGATTTCGCTAACTATGCACGGCAACTGTATCACTTAATCTAACATGGTCGACAAAATCAGGAACAAGCACGCGTCGCCATGATGGAAAGACAACGCGCGAGGCACCATGCGCGACGCGCGGTAAAGCAGACAAACAAAACAGACGAAAATCGATCAATCACAACAAATCAGTTAGTGAGCAATTACTTAGAGAGAGAAGCAAATGCTCCAAGTTTCGCAAAACGTTTTATTCATATGAAAAGAAGCAATAGCTTATGAGAAGTAGTTGTTCCTACTTGTACTCGTGAGCAATTGCTTTGGAGCAATTGCTTACTCATTTTTATTCATATCACCCATTTTTTGTCTTTCTCAAATCTGTTCTCAAATTTGTAATCTTGGCGAATCATTGCCCTCCTAACAAGATATCGAATTTTTTCGTTACATATTTTTACATATTTAGCACTATATTACATATTTTGCTGAATTATAATAGATTAAGGTTACGAGAAACTTACGAGAAAGTTGTTTGATGTAAAGTGAGTAGTTTATCTAAATGTAATTTCTTGCTATGTAAATGGTTTTTAATTAGAGAATTTTAATACTTCATATTATACCCGATTTTACATATTCTTACTATTTTCATTACATATTTATGTACATATTTTGACGTTTCATACTACATTTTTCCAGTCTCTAGTCATCACATTGGATGTCACAATAGAACAATCCTTTGGACATAACTTACTAGAACACTGATATTGACATGTCCCACTCGCTTGATTGATTGATTCGTGTTTCCGGGCGCGTCAACTACTTAGGGCATTAGTCTCGTAGGTGTAGTGCTTTTTTTTTCTCGGGAGGTGGCGATGACCAGCGGAGTTTTCCCCTCAGCCAGGTATCTCCCACCAGCGGAGCACCGCCCCAGCCGGGACAAGCTGTAAGCTCCCGACCGGTCTCCCGGCATGTGTGATAGTGTAGTGCATGTTAGAGGAAGTATGTGTGTAAGAGGAAAGGATAGGACAAGGAAGAGGAAGGAAAGATCGCGCACGGTCCGTGGCCCGTTTGTTAGGGTACTGCTCTGTGTCCCATTCGAATATTGCTGGTATGACTCTTTGGAATCTGGAGGCATCATACGACGCTTACAGGACGGACTACTTTAGTTGGCCACAGCAAATGCCTATGGAACGGTTTGAGATGTCGGAACACGGTTTGCGACAAATTGTTGTAGATGATGGGGGAAATGTATTTCATTTTCTTGTTTATACGAGTAATATTTTTAATTTTTCCGGTTGAAGCATGACGCTTGCCACGCCATCTTCACCCCACTTCTAGACATACCATCTAAGAGAAACCCGATACGTTCTTCTGTACAGAGGGCCTTGGAAGTGGGGATAAATCGGAAAAATGGCCGAAAGAGGAGTCCTAACCTCCTCTAACCCTAAGCAGGATAATCCTGCAGCACTGTAAGTGTAAAGGGTGAAATAAATAAATTTTTAATTTTCAAGGTATTAACTTAATTTTGATATTTTTAAATGAAATGTAAATATTTTCCACCAGCATCGTTATATTCTTATGAAGAAAAAAAGGCAAAGATATAAATATTGTTAGTATTCGTAAAGATGTTCCGAGAAATCTGCATCTCCTCGTAAAATGTTCCAAGAATTTCTAAATTTCCTCAGAAGCAAAGTGCGTGGTACCTTTCCTCAATGACTTTCACGGAGACGGAAAGAATGTGCGTCTCCCTAGCACCTTCACTCTATAGGTAGAATCGGATATGATACTTCGTGTTTTTGGATACCCTTCCGATGAAATGGCCTGCCCTGCTTTTCCCTTCTCTGCCCTGTCTTCTCCTGTCCTGCCCTGTTCAGGCGTGGCCTGCCCTGACCTGGCCTGATCTGGCCTGGCCTACCCTACCTTGCCAAACGCCGAACTGCCAGCCCCGTGCGTGATATCGACAATTCAAAAAAAACTTTTTTTCAAATTTTTGTTTATATAACTTACACAAAAATATAAACGACATGTGCAGACATCGGGGACTTCAAACTTTCAAACCACCCGTCATTTCCAGAGATTGACTAAGTAGTTTATCCGGAAAATGAATGTTGACATAACACATTTTCGAAATAATAAATGACTTCTATTCTTTCTTTTGCAGTGATCTCCTTTCTTCAATGTTGTTTCTAAACAATTTGAAGCCAATGATTAGAAAATGTCTTAGGGGCAAACAAACAAATAAAACAAATTTGATGATATAAAATTCGGTGAAATTGGAAAAAATTTGGTGAATTGGTTTTAGGATTTGGCACTGTTGACAGACGGACAGAGAAGCGACAGAGACGTTTGAGAAAAAAAATTTCGGTATGAAGGAACCGTAGATTGTGAATACACTTTGAATTCGAGAAGAAAATTCACTACATAGAGAGGCAAGAATAATCCACATTTTCAGTATCTGAATCTCTAAAAACGAATTTCTGTCGGTGATTTTTTAGCATTACAATGATTTGTCTACACTACGAATTTGAGAAAGTGGGGGAAATTCGGCAAGCTGAGGTGTGACTGGCGCCGGATCTCACGTCACAGCGGGAGGGTAAACATCGCCACCTTCCGAGACATAGCATGCACTACACTTATGGGACAAATGACCATTGTCGCTCTCGAAAACACAAAATAATCAATCTACTACAGTGTCGTCACACAAATCGCCCCCCCACACACCAGCGCTCACTAAAGTTGCACCTCCGTGACAATAGAACGACCGCCTCACCTCCATCGCTAGCTTTCCTCCCCACCCTACCAACTCCTCTTTTACTCTCTTCATCCAAGACTCCAAATCCTTCTGCCTGTGGAATAATCCCTGACTCGAACGGCGTCTCCACTACCGTCGCTTCTTCCTCCGACTTCTGTCACCGACCACCATCGCGTCCGACCATCGATCACCACCACCGTTGCCCAAACCATCATCACCACTGTTATGTCCATAAAATAAACTTCGCACGCACATTTAACAATAGTTTATTCATGCATTCGTTACAAACATAATCCGTCATACAGCTATTCACGGGCAATCTCCAATGCCCTGACTACCATCTCTCGGGCAATCACCAATGCCCTGACTACCATCTCTCGGGCAATCACCAATGCCCTGACTACCATCTCTCGGGCAATCACCAATGCCCTGCTGCTGCTGCTGCGGTAGTCCTTACTCCATGACGACCTTCATCCGGCGGCTGACTCTCCCGGCTCGGCGCGTACGCTATCCCTGGTGCTCTCAGGGCTCGTTCCCAACTGCCTGTCGGGGTGTGGGCCGGCTCCCTTTAAAGGGCCGGCGTCCGGCGGCGAGACTCGCTCCCTGCCTCGAGCTTGCCGAACCGTGGCCGTAACTAGCTGCTGCCGCCGCCGGCACCCGTCAGGGCGCGCTGCCTCGATGCTAGCGCGCCACATACAAAGTTATGCGCGCCGTGATAAGCGCGACATAACAACCACCATCATCATCCCTTCACCATCACTGCCTCTGCCCTGCCATGAAGATCACCATGATCACCATCACCGCCACCACCGCCGTTATCGTCAGGCCTCCGTCTCCATCACCACCGCCTTCCCAACTTCTTCGCTTCACTACCGACATCGACACCTCTAGCGGCACCCCTTCGACACAGACACATCGACACCTTCACACCGGGAGAGATGGCTCAGTGCATCAACCTGATGTCACTGCAGTCGCTCTGACCGGGAGGTCCTAGAACTCCACTCCCCACGGCGGAAGGAGTTTCCACACTAGCTTGTCAGCTACATCGAATTCAGCCATTGTCTGTAGGAGATTTCTAGCTGCCAACTGCTCTGATCGGTAGTTGTCCGTGGTTTCTCCGATCAACATCAGGCGAATGCCGGAGCAGTACCCTAACAAACGGGCCACGGACCGCGCGCAATCTTTCCTTCCTCTTCCTTGTCCTATCCTCTCCTCTTACACACACACTTACACTAACATACATTACACTACTACACATGCCGGGAGACCGGTCGGCAGCTTACAGCTTGTCCGGGCTGGGTTGGTGAGAAATACCTGGTTGTGGGAAAACCCCGCTAGTCGACCGTAGGTCGACGCCAGATCTCGCCATCTAGCGGGGGAAGTTCATCGCCACCTCCCGATGAAAAAACACGCACTACACTTACGGGACTAGAGACCAAAGTAGTTGACGCGCCCGGAAACACGAATCAATCAATCAATCAAAAGCCACCTTCACCTTCAATGTTCCACTTTCCGTCGCCATCACCGCCCCCGTCTGCACCGCTAGCACTTTTGGCACCGCCGCGCCGCCACCAGCGCCCTCCGCCTTGGAAATGCACTTCCAAACGTCATCTCGAACGCTGCTTGACTCGCGTCTTCCGCCGACTCGGAAGGGCGGGGGGGGCGGGGCGGGGAGCTGAGCGGCGCTGCCTTTGGAGGTATGTTAATTAGCGCGGGAGGAGGCGAACGCCGCTCTTGAGGCGAAAGAGGCGGGAGAGGAGTTTCAATTAACGCTGGCTTCAGTTTAGGCTGGGTTACTTGCGCGTTCTTCCTTTTTTGTTGCTCCCTTTCATTACTATTAAAAGATGCAGCACAAGAGGCAAAAAGATTAAAATGAAAATGGGGAGGACATAACATCCGACTTGACCCGGAAAGATGGACACACGCAGTCACTCAGTGGGACCCAAGAGTAGGATGGAGAAGTGTGATAAGACAAAGAAAGAGGTGGCAAGACAAATTTGTTAACGAATTAGGTTGAAAGAAGTGACAAAAGAACAACTTGTATAAATTTAAATAGAAGTGTAAATAATAGATTTAAGGTGAGTGTGAAACAGTGTCTAACAAAAACAGTGTGTGTTTAAAAAACCATTGTTTAACTGTGAAAGTATTGCTACAGGAAAATCACAGGTATTGTTAAAAACTTGTGGATTATATAAAGAACAGACTGCTAAATGATTTAATAGGAAAACAATTCTACTTCGCCAGGTTTTAGCTCACCTGATAAGTTTTTATTTGTGAGGTACCCCGCCGGAGAGTGGGAGGATTTTGCCCTGGATGGGGATGTTATTGCTTTAATAATAATAATAATAATAATAATAATAATAATAATAATAATAATAATAATAATAACCTAGGGAGTACAAGACCTTGCAGTTGGTGGTGGAGCTTGAGTACCCCCATGAGCCTTAAAGATATGTCAGTGGTAGCCTAGCTACCGGTGGGACCTCCCTTGCTGAATGGGTTGAAGGTGAGGGGTCAGACGAAGAAGTACTCCATTTTGAGGAGAGTGGGAAGTAAGTAGAGAGGGAACGGTAATGAACCTTTGGACTTCCTGTTGTCGGCCCATAGAGGGTACAGGAGAGAAACTGGGTTGGCACACCAGGCCACTGATTAGAGTGGAGGCCCGAACCTTGCATTAGCCAGCGAAGGAGGCTGCCTTCAGCAGTCAGTGAAAATCCCGTAGGGTTTAGTAATGCCGACTGGCGATCGGAGGGACCCCTTGCTGGGCCCTGCGGGGGGATGCCCCGAGGCCACTGTGGGTCGCAGTAACGGATGGCAGGTAACAGCCCGAGGGTTAAGTGTGATCTGTGAACTCGAACTTGCGTCCTGCGAATCCTCAATTCAAACCAATGAGCAAAATGGATAGAACAAGCAATGTAATGAATCTTAACGTGCCTTGTTCTACCAATGTCCCATACCTGCTCAGAAACCGAGCTAATATCACCTTGTCGGCGTCTGGCTATCCCACGGATGTTAGTCCCAAGGACCCAGAGCCGGCAGTAGCTCGAAGCCATCGTCAGAGATGGACCCGGGATGAATTAAAGGAGGTGATGTGGTGCTTTTACTATTCAAAAGCGAAAAATTGGGGCTCTGAAATAGAAGTTTTCAAGGTATGGAGAGAGCGGAACCCAGATATGAGACCTACCCTAGACTCAAAGAAGCTTGCCAGTCAACGACGATACATACTCAGCAGTGGAAAATTCACAGCAGAACAACTTGCTGACATTGAGAGAAATGCGGAGTATGTACTTCGCTCGAGCAACCCACATGACGAACATGTAGAACTTGAAAATGATCCTGTGGAAGGTTCACCTCTTTCCAGTGAAACACACGTCAGTGGTGAAAATTCATCTGGCAATGAATTACACGATAAGGACATAATGCGAAATCTCCTTCGGCGCGAGATAGAAAGAGTTAGTCAACTTCCGCTTGAATCTCGTGAACCGTTGAGGAGAATATACGAAACTGCCAAAGCTAAAAGAGTGATAGAAACAGTGAATTATGTCTTAAATGAGGTGGTGGAGACCCCAGGCAGAGATCTATATATTACTGAAATCAATCACAACATATATGCAACTGGATATCTAGTATCTCAGATAATTTTGGGGCCAGCCAAGAACACCGACGGCCAACAGCAAAACAGAGTAAACAGCTCTGTACCCCCGTGGATGAACAGAATTATGAAACGGATAGCCGACACCCGGCGCGAAATATCACTCTTAGCTGAGGCATCTTCTATATCAACTCACACCTCTAAAGTTCAACGAAAAATATTCAATGTTGAACAAAAATACCATATTGAAAATGACACCAGCAGGCTAATGGTAGTTGAGAAGCTAAAAGAGAAAATTCAAGCATGGGCTCAAAGAATTAGACGTTATAAACGTAGAATAGATTTCCGTGTACAGAACCGGTTGTTTGAAACAGACGCGAAGAGATTCTATCGCAATCTGACTCAAAAACCGAATGGCAAAGCTGTTACTCCTTCAAAAGATGACGTCGAAGCGTTTTGGGCAAGAATCTGGGAGGAGAGCAGATCCTACAACAAAGACGCATCTTGGATTCAATCTGAAGTTGATGCTGCCGATGAACTTGTAGAAACAGTAGAAGATGTTCACCAATTCTCGGAAGAGGACCTCTTCCAAGCAATTGGGAACATGGGAAACTGGAAGTCCCCCGGGATTGATAAGATCCAGATTTATTGGATTAAGAAATTAACAGCAATACATTCTCATCTAGCAAAGGCTGTTATTAAATTTTTTGAAAACCCGAAGGAACTCCCGGAATGGCTCACTCGCGGCATTACGTATTTGCTACCCAAAGCGGGAGACAGATCTTTGGCGAAGAACTACAGGCCAATTACTTGTCTGCCAGTACTGTACAAAGTTATAACTTCAGCCATAGCTGACAAAATGTACAGACATCTAGAGAAGTATCATCTAATGCCAGCTGAACAGAAAGGATGTCGTAAAGGCTCTTATGGCTGTGAGGAAATCTTGCTACTGAATAAAGTCATCTTGAATGATGTAAAGAAACGCAAACGTAATTTGAGCATGGCTTGGATTGACTACCAAAAGGCCTTTGATAGTGTACCACACGATTGGATTTTGAAGACCCTGGAGATCTATCGATTTCATCCTAGACTTGTTGAATTTTGCAAGGCTAGTATGAAGTCGTGGAGTACCAGGTTACTAATACACAGCGGAAAGGAAGCAGTAGAAACCAGAAGTATTCAGATTAACAGGGGTATTTTTCAAGGAGATTCACTATCCCCTCTGCTGTTTTGCATTAGTTTGATCCCACTATCGAGACAGTTGTCGCAAGCTGACTTTGGTTACAAGCTCCATGGTGATGAAAGGCCAGTATCACATTTGTTTTACATGGATGATCTGAAAGTGTTTGCTAAGAATGAAGCGATTCTCTCCCAAATGCTGTCAGTCGTGAATGACTTTAGCAATGACATCTGCATGACGTTTGGTCTTGACAAGTGTGCAAAAATCAATTTAAAAAGAGGGAAACTCACAACATCTGAGAACATTGAAATTGATACGCACACTGTGATTCAAGATCTTGAGCCAGGTAAAACTTACAAATATCTGGGCATTGAAGAGTGTGAAACCATCTCGAATGACAGAATGAAAGAGAGAATTCGTAGGGAGTATTATAGGAGAGTGAGACTGGTCCTGCAGTCCGCTCTGAATTCCAGGAATAAAATATCTGCAATAGGTAGTTTGGCGGTACCTGTAGCCGAATACAGTTTTGGACTAGTGGACTGGACTGAGCAAGAAATTCGCACCATGGATCGAAAAACTAGAAAATTGCTAACAATGCATCATGTTTCCCACCCTCGAGCTGATATACATAGACTTTATGTGTCTCGTAAGGAAGGAGGAAGAGGCCTCAGACAAATTGAGGCCTCCTGGCACAACGCAATAGTCGGGTTGGGGAAGTATGTAGTCAGCCATCAAGATGACCCTCTAATGAGGCAGGTCATGAAATCTGACCGAAGAATGGGAAACAGAGGCATTGTTAGTGTAGCAAGAAGCATTGCGAAGAAAACTAGGCAAGACACGTCGAATAACACTGACACCGAACTTCTGATGCTGCTAAACATGAAGTGTGAGACACAAAAAATGTTAAAGAAATCGTGGAGAGACAAACCACTCCAAGGACAATATCTAAAAAGAATGGACAAGGTGCAGATCAATAAAGATCAATCATTTATGTGGCTTAAAAGGGGAAGAATGAAGCCAGAATCGGAAGCACTTGTTATAGCTGCCCAAGATCAGGCCTTGAGAACACGACATTATGATAAAGCGGTTCTCAAAATTTCCCAAGACGATAAATGCCGCATTTGCCTGGAGCAAGTAGAAACCATTGATCATATTGTCTCAGCTTGTCCAATCCTAGCAAAGACCGAATACCTGAAAAGACATGACAGGATGTGTAGCTACCTCCACTGGCAGATCTGTATCGCCCTCGAAGTTCCAAACACATGCCCCAAGTGGTACGAACACTCACCAAAACCGGTGACGTCTGTTGGATTGTGTACGATATTGTACGACCAACAAATTCAAACTGATCGCACGATAGCGGCAAACAAACCGGATATAGTTATCCGGGATTTGGCGAAAAAATCGTGTTTACTTATCGATGTTGCTGTACCTTGCGATTAAAACGTTGTTACCAAGAAGGCAGAGAAACGTCTTAAATACAAGAGTTTGGAAATCGAGATCAGCCGAATGTGGGGCGTAAAAGCACAGGTCGTCCCGATAGTTATCGGAGCTCTGGGATTTGTTCCGCAAAATTTGAGTAAGAACTTGTCTAAACTCCAAGGTAATTCAAAAGACTGGGAAGTGCAAGAAATTGCTTTATTTGGAACAGCCCACATTTTGCGTAAAGTATTGTAGAGGCACTGATAGTCACCGGATCTGCTCCTTAGGTAGCTGTTTGCAACCTGGAGTAGATTTTATATTCAGGCCGACTCATAAGATCCTTAGTCGTGATGTAATGGAAAAATAATAATAATAATAATTTCATAACTACATACTACTCTTTCGTCACCTTTGGTAGACCCTGCACACATCGGTAGGAGACGTGATGTGTATGTCGAAGTCTGCATACGGAACTATTTGATTCTGACTTATTGATGAAGGAAACTTCAATATAAATTTTTAAAATTATTTCAGATAGATGTTCTTATTTCCGTACCACTTTTATTTAGTAAAGCACTCTCAGATAGTTGCAAAAGGCGAACCTTTTGTAATTCCTACACCTCTCCTACTAAATGCTAATAAATATGGGTAACATGAATGAGAACTAAAATGGAAAATTCCGTATCAATTTCATCAAGTAGAAAGTCACAGGTGAAATACAACATTATTGAGTCCCTGCGCCTCGGTTTTGATAAGACATAATCCATTGACAGGGAATTCCAGATTCCTTCTTATAAGTCCTAAACTTGTTCTTTCTCAATTCGAAAACTGTCATTCATCGAACTTCTTACTTTGCAAAGGAAAGACCCGTAATCATTACCTGAAGAGACGCACGTCATAGGACAGATTAAAGGAAAGAATTCCCTCGAGAGAAAGAGTCGGCTTCGTGTGTCCTTGTGACTCGCAATAAAAAATATTCTTAGCACAGCGGGTGGACTTAATCGACATAATGGGCCGAGCGATAGTCCGTCGCACGCAACGCCTCTTGCGACTGCCCTAAGACACATCGCCTAGGACCTGCTGTTCATTCAAGCTACGTCAATTACGAGTAAGTGCCAGAGACCGCTGTCTATGTTTGCGGGACTGTTATGAATTAAAGAACAATTACGAAAGCTTGAGGTATCTAAGATAATCAATAAATTCACAATCCGCATATCATGGAGCTATTTTAGCTGAAAAAATCATATACTCAATTGGTGTTTATTGTGTGTATTTTGTGAATAAATTCCTAAGCGAATTTGAATGTAACAAATAAAACAATCAAAATTACAATAATGTTCATTTGGAATAGCTAGGAAGAACGATTTTTGTTGTTGCAAGAAAAACCAGAGCAACCAACATGATTACAATCGACACTTTTCACCGATAAACGTCTGGGGTTTACTCAATTAACACATAATGGAAAGTGTCTAGATAATATGAAAATAAATATTGATTGCCGCTGTTGTCAATGCGCAATAATTGCCTGAAGAATTTGGTCATACCCCAAATCTGCATTTCTCTATTCAATGCCGAATAGCTATATAGGATGTCATCTCAGATGACAAAGAATGTTACATGTATAAGATTCAGAAAAGGACCACAAAATGTGTCAACTACATGAGTGAAGGAAACTTGATAGCTTGATTATTAGACTAATTAAATGTGAAGAGCCCAAGAAACATGTACTAATCACTACATTTTGCACATTTTTGGTGAATTTCTTCTCATGCTAGGTCGTTTATAACCATAGTATTCAAAAAATAATTTTCTACACATAATAGCAGCCGTCATCGAAGTTCGAAAATTCAAAGGATCGTTAACACTATAATGTAACGTGACTGATTTTAGAAACGTGTGTTTAGAACGTGTTTTCTAGATTGTAACTTCAAAATCTTCAAAGATTTTTTCCACTGCTGTTTGTTTCGCCTCCTAACGGTCTGTTTCTAAGTTTGAAGCAGCAGACAACTCGAAATCAACTTAACTTGTTCCACAATTTCCTGGGACTCCCAAAATATTCGGTTCTGAATTCACTTTCGTCCATAATTCAATTGCAGACTGGAAGGAAGGGAAGTAACGCGTTTTCGAGGCAGACTACAGTGTATAATGAGTAAATCAATAAAACAGAGTGTGATGTCACCAAAACAACGTAAAAAAGACGTTAATCCTCATTTCCCCTCCAGAGAATTTCGTAATAACTGTCCTGAAAAATCAGGCGAGGAAAATTGAATCTTCGCACCTGCACATAATAAAACAACTCGCAACTGCCTACTTTTACGGAAGGAAAATCGTACTTATATAACTCCCTTAACCGACGATGGTGTCAGAATTATAAACGATACGTTTTACCAAACGACCTCACCATTTCCATTAACGATCTTTTTATTAGACGTCCATTTTCGTTATCGAGATCCTTGGATACAACTCAAACTTCAACCGAGGTAATAAGCAGTCGCAATTGATTGGTCCCAGGAAATGGCCCCTCGTTATCGGCCATGAACCTCGTAGAACGTGCTCCAACTTTCTCCAAAGGGATTACATATCCAACTGATTGGTCTTTCTTGGGAGAGCCATTTCTGGTAAGGGCATTTATGGATCTGTATGAGATCGTATACCGAAATAGAGAGTATTTTTTCGTAGAATAAAAAAACCGGATTAATTGTCTAACACAAGGTTATCATTTTCAAACTGAATTTCAATAATATTGACAACTTAATCTCAGTACCATTTAATAAATTTCACATAAACACGTAATGATCGGTTAAAAACGAAAATTTATCACATATGAGATTAAAAAATCTTTTGCGTTATGCTTCTAAATGTGAAAGGAATCCTCTACCAAGGAATATTCTGCTTTCAAAACCAAATATTTTGCCCTTGATGTGAAGGGAAAATGAGACTCCACAATCACCACCTCATTATATTCAATGTGACAATGATAATCTGCAATCGATAATTGGGACATTATTCCAGTATCTCCTATCTTATTGGATACTAGAAATGGAAGGGAGATAAGCTTACACTCATGGACAAGGATGACTTGATTTTAGCTGAGCAGTTTGAAAGCTTTGGTTCGCACTACACGTGCACTTTGATATCACGCCAAATTAACAGTAAAGTTGATCATTACCCTTAGCAACACGAGGGGGAACTGAAATCCATCTATGAATCTGTTCTTTTTTAGGTTTAGATTTTTAGGAAGCTGAAAACCATTGACATATTTTATTATGACTATTGTTCAAAATATGAGATGCAATTTATCACAATGTTTCTTAAAATTTTGAGTTATCGACATGTCTTTGGTTGCTTATTACAATATTCCAGATTATTTTCTAGAAAACTGAAAATTTGGAAAACATTTTGGAAAATAGTTGTAATGTTTTATGTCTTAATATTGTAATTAACTATGGTGCCGGCTAGCTCTACAGAGGTACACAAGGAAGATACCTTCACTTACTATAATGGAATGGACGTGGCAAAGGTGCATTCTTGATAAAAAAAATCAGTACTACTTGAATAGAAATTTTAATACTGAATTTAAAAAAAGAGCGGAAGAAAATGTGTTAGTGAGAGAAGAATGCACTTGAGCTCATTGACTTACAAGGAAATTGTACATGAACTTAAAATCTAACATAGTAAAAACAAGTCAGACCGCGGCGTCGCAATAGCAGACATTTTCAAAATTTTCTCAAAAAGGTCCCAAATTGTTCTTCAAATTTTTCTAAGAACAGATAAAAATACACTTATTAAGGTGCCATTTGTCGTAATTTCACGGTTAACTCTGGATTTTTTGAAAATTGTAAAAGTTTGAATTTTCTTGGTCCCTTCGTACAACAACAACATTGAAGATAGAGATTTTTCCTTCAAATTCAATTTGTTCTCCAAAGTTAGTTCTTTCATTAAGGTCATGTACATTTTTTTGAAAAGTTTAGCAGTTTTCGCGCAATACTGCGTGCAATATGTGCAATTTTATACAATTACAAAAACAAGTTTTTCTCAAAAATAGCTCCAAATGTTTTCTTTAAACTTTTGGTAAAGATAGTGCCTAATGTACTCTATGAGATTACATACACGCCATATTTCTCTATTCTTTTGTTGTTTTTTTCTTCAAAAATTACAAAAATGAAAGTTTTTTGACTTATCTCTCACGTCATTAATATTTACATTAGCGGCGATGTTTTCACATTACTATATTTATGTGTACATGTACTTTAAATAATGTTAAGAAATGTTCGTCGAAAACCCAACTGTTTTCTGTGAAGATTCCGCGTTTTCAGAAACGCTCAAGCGCCATTTTCTCAAAAACTGAGAGTACGTACAGCAACGCTTAAAACGCCATTTTCTTAAAAAGGATCCAAAGTTTTCAAAAAAATTGCCATTTATGACGACGTTTTACTGTTCTTTAATATACTTATAATAATATTTCCGTTCTACTATTAAGAAACGGAAAAATTAAGAAAATTTAAAAAAATGTAGTTTGGGAAAGTTAATCCGGGAAATGTCTTGCCATTCTATAGCACCAGTAGTTTCAGTTGCCTTCCTACTGACGATTAGTTACTTCTGACGGTAGTAGACAGTATTGTTAAATTAAACAGAGGGCTAATAAAAAGGAAACAATTACTCCCAAACATCGATTCACACTTGGCAACTGAATTGCCACACCAATGGTTACAGAGCGGTCCTTTGTTCAAAGGAGCAACGCGATGGCTTTGAACAAGGGTGGAACAACAAGGGCACTTCGGTCAGTGGAATAGACACCGACGTGCCGTCTGGCCCCGCTGGAAACGAACTGATGGACGTGCTACGTGTGTCGGCGTGCTTCACAGGCTGTCACGAGGAGCGAGGGCGGCGAGCCCTTCGAAGGGCAGCGGCTGAAGGGAGCGGAACGTCAAAGGTCGTCTCTGACGGGCGCGCGTCAGCTGAGAAAACACGCGCGACCACCGCCGAAGGGCGCGAACGCGGCTCCAAAGGGCGGAGGCCCCGTTGGAATGAAAGGGTGCAAACGTCCTGGTGGCGAAACGAAACACTCCACACTGCAGCACGGCTCTTACACTACACCAGGGGTTCCCAACGGGGTCGGTGTAGACTCTTCGAGGAGCATCGTCTTCACTATACCTGTATCCATGTTATTTTCGGTATACCTCTTTTTCTTTTACCATAGGCATCCAATTTAATAATTTCACTGGAAGCCTGTTTCTTCCATCCTTTGGACATGACCGTACCATTGACGCTGTTTTATTTGTGTAAGGTCTAATAATGTGTAATTAATTTTCATGGATTCTCGTATTGTAACATTCTTGATTTTGTCTTATTTAGAATTTCTTGCCAATCATTGCATTCTTATTTTTACGCTCGTCACGATAGACTGGAAAAATATGTATAGTTCCATTTGAAGAAACAAAGTTACCTTAAATATCTCGTAAAGTACAAGTGATAAAATAGAATGAGTGCACGTATCAATTAGGTCCTTTCCCTCATGAACTTCCATGAAAAGTGCATTGCAATAACTTCAACCGTTCAAAGATACAGGAAGTGCTAAAGATACGTGATTCACTCTGTATGTGTATATACGAGGGTTGTACCAAAAGTAAGGTTCCCATATTTTTTACAAATAGAAAACATTATTTATTGTTATTAATTTATACATCGTTGAAAAGCTTACACTGTTGTCTATTTTTCAACATAGTATCCGTTTTTTCGACACACTTTTGAAGACAGTGCTCCAGCTTTTGTGTTCCTAAGTCGAAGAAGTCTCCCGCCAATCCGTTGAGGATTGCGATAACCCAACGTTTCTGTTAAAGTTCTTTCAATTGTGCCGTGGGAAGCTTCAAGTATGCGTTAACAAGTTCACCGACAGTGACCTTCCGATCTTTGAGCAACTCACTATTGATCTTCTGGACAATCGCATCCGAAACCGGCGGTCTTCATCGTGAACTTCCGTGCGACCCTTAGCAAAAGCACTGCACCATTTTGCGGACGTGCTGAACGGACATGCACTCTTCACCATAAACCTCAGTCAGCTGCCGATGAATCTCCACTGGCGGTAACTTCCTTGCGTGGAGAAGGCGGATTACTGTTCGAACCTCGTACTTGGCGGGAGCGGCGATCACGCACACGCTGAGCGACGGTAGCGAATCGGGGACGGGCGGGTTCGAGAGTGGGGAAACCACTGCATACGACACTGTTTGTCGGATTTAGCCTAGCACCTTCCCTCGAGGCTGTAGCTCTTTGGGAACCTTACTTTTGGTACAACCTACGTATATATATTTATATAGTTTATGTGCGATTAGATGAAAAAAGCTCCCGATGGCCCTTTTTATGATTGTATTTGGCTAAATACATAAGAAACAGCTAGAATTACCCATGTAACAAAATCACTGTCGACCAATCTAACAATCGCTAAATCGCCGGGGTCGCCTAATTTATCCTAGCATATCTGATGCGACCACTTCAAACACATTACACAAAAGTACTGACATAGACTATAGCATCCTTGGGCGAGTGGCAAAACATAATGAGCAAAAAGGCAGTGTCAGTCACCCTGATTAAGATTCGAAACAGTAATCCTTCCAACGAGTTAATACACTGCATTGTACATCTTCTATCAGCATGCGTTCCCTCAAAGACCACAAAAACAGGACGATTGTAGACTAGGCGATTGGCGATATTGTAGCGCCGACCACCGGAAATGAGGTTTCAGATTATACCGGATATCCTCCGATCTATTTGTTACAACTCATTCTACATCTTTCTTACAAACCTACTCAATTCAGTGAACCCGAAACAGCTTTTGCTCACTTCGCGATGGTGCGGTCGTGATAGTGATTTCTCAGTCAGCCGCATCTGTATTGCCACTCAGCAAACGTTGCTGCCCGCTGGTCTCTCTTTTGAGAACACTTTAAATCTAAAAGAAAGCAAATATATTGTTCGTGAGTACATGTAACCAGTGTACGAATAAGAATGTTAGACAGTGTGTTACTCATTCACTTACAAATTGTCTCACCAAATTACTAACTGAAAAATCGCAAGTATGTAATGTTTTCATATTTCTAAGAGATGTAAATTTATTTAATGCACTATCAAGAATTGTATATATGGTCGCTAATAACCTTGCAGTTCGTGCGTCCAAAAAAAACGACTTAAAAAATTCAAAAAAATAAAATAAAATAAAGAGTTGAGATTCGAGCCAGATATCTTGGCGCATTGTACATTCTCCATTACCACCAGTACTCTAAAAACATATTAACCCTCCGGCGGGCGCGTAGCCGCACTCACTGCCGCATTCTTACATTTTTGTTTCTCTCGTGTAAATAATTGTTATCGCACTCATGAGCTCATAGTTATTCTTCATTCATTATATTTTCAACCAGATGAGACTCAAATCGCGATTTTAGACACTGCCGATCGACCGTTATTCTTTAGTAATTCTAACTCCGCAACGCTTGCGGCACTCCGTACCGCACGCGCTTTGTCGTGAATGTATAATATTTGCGTATTTTATCCATTAGAATTCTTACTGCTGTTTGTTATTGAGCTTTATGATACAGATTTTGGAGTACTAAGAGTTAATTCAAATTTAAATACGTTGTTTCCGAAGAAACGTTAGAAGGCAAGTTCGCACCGTATTCATTCCCCTTCATGTAACATGTAAGACACGGAGGAAGCGAGTGATGAGTCAGAGTCTTATTAATATTGTTATTTCGTTTGCGTGTATTAGTTATTATGAAATAAAATGTATAAAAACATAAATAAAGAATATTTCCTTGACATTATCGAAGCCGTGGATTTTTAAGGGCGAAAAAATCCTTGGTACGCCTTCCTTCGGAGGGGAAGTAAAGCCGGCTGCCCCATGTTAGTAGATTTACTGCATGCAAAAGATCCTCAAGCCTAAATGACGCCTCTGAGCAAAATTCAGAATCACTGTGTTGTCGCCCAAGGAATACCTTCTTTCTGCGCTAGTTGGTGAAAGGAGCGTAGCGAAATTTGCCTGGTCAAACGGATGAGCAGGTCTCATGGCCTGAGTCTCGCCACGTAAAATAAGGCATTAACAAACATTGCATAACAAAAGTAATAAATATTTTGCCGCGAAAATCGAAGATGGTAAATGCGGCACGGAGTGGCACCCGCGCCTGCCGGTGGGCAATGACGGGACGCGCCCGCCGGAGGGTCAGAAGCAGCGGCAAGCGCCGGGTGCAGCGAGCCGCGCTGGAGCTGGAGCGGCCCGGGGCGCGGCCTGGGGGCGGCCGGCCGGCCAGCCCCGCGGGCGGCGGCGGCGCGGCGCGGCGTCAGAGCGGCGCGAAGCGCCCGGGGGGCGTTCGCACGTGCAAACACGAAAACGCGCCCCGCCCCCCCCACGGCCGCCCAGCCTCCTGTTATCGCGGCGCGGCGCGGCCACGGCCAGTCCGCCCGCCCGCAGGGGGCGCGAAACATTGACACAGCGATAACGCAGCCCCGCCCCCTCACGCCGCGCCGCCCCCGCCCCGGGCGGATTAAGGCGGACCAATCCACTCTCGCCCATTCCGCTTCGGATACCTCCAATTCACGTGAATCACTTTTACTTTCTCCGAAACTAACATGATTGATAGATCGTTAGTGACTCCGGGCGCGTCGTCCTCTAAGGTTATTATCCCTGTAAGTCTAGTGCATGTTTTTTCCTCGGGAGGTGGCGGTGGCCTTCCCCCAATGGATGGCGAGATTCGGCGCCGATCGATTGGCGGTGAGCGGGATTTTCCCGATCCAGATATCTCCCACCAGCGGGGCACAGCCCCAGCCGGGACAAGGTGTAAGATCCCGACCGGTCTCCCGGCATGTGTGGTAGTGTAGTGCATGTTAGTGTGTAATAGGAGTGGATAGGACCAGGAAGAGGAAGGAAAGATGGCGCGCGGTCTCTGTGGCCCGTTTGTTGGGGTACTGGTCCGGCATTCGTCGGTTGTTGATCAGAGAAATCACGGAAAACTACCGATCAGAGCAGCCTGCCCTAGAATTTTCCCCCAGACAGTGACTGAATTCAACCTAGCTGGCAAGCTAGCGTGGAAAATCCTGCCACCTTCGGAAATCGAACCTAGGACCTCTCGGTTAGAGGGACTGCAGTGACATCAGTTGATGCCCTGAGCCACCTCTCCCGGTGAAACCTAATATGAAGTTGTGTAGTGCTCCAAATAAATGTAGTATGTCGAAATTGTGACGTAAGTGCAAGTTTGGGGTGGGTCCCGAAAGTAGAAAAAAATTATTTTTTCTAAAAGCTCTGTTTGTCTGTCTGTGAACAATACAAGAGTCTACACATGATTTCCTCACAATGAGTATCCCCGATCAATCTGGCGAAAAGTTGTGCTCTGTGAATTTGAAAAGCAATTTTTATTTTTAGAATGCTTCATATGACCCCACTCAAACATTTTCAAAATTTTTTAAAAAATGGCTCCTTTTTGCTAAAATTACTTCAAATTATCTCCTTAAATTTGCTTCTGGAATAGAACAAGAAACTAGAATTATTTCTTTATGCAATCTATTCCTCAAAACAATTTTTATATCAATACATGTACGGCTGTTGCAATACAAGTAGCTTCCTCGTAATTTTCAAATGTTGGCTCTTGTTTTTCAAAAACACTTACCTAAGATTTTCTCACAAAACGGCCCCAAACGGTTTTGTAAATATTTTGTACAATCAGTTACTTCAACCTTTTTGTGCCAGCTTCACTCGGGCATTCGTGGCTGTCAACTGCACACCAGCAAACTGAATTCACAAGTTCCAACTTTCCGGATTGCAGATGGGACTAACAACGTTATCATATTTCAGAGACTACTGATCCAATTCGCTGATGTTTTGTACAAGGAGTGTATGAGATACAATTCATGCTGAGCTCCAAATCTGCATAACGGCAATATACAACCATAATAAGAAAAATCTAACACCATTCAGCATTAACCTGAGAGAGATGGCGCGGGGTCTCTAGAGACCCCACGTATCTTTGCTTAGCAGCAGTTGCCTACTTTTTGTGAGTCAGAAGCTTTACATTTCACATACCCTTCACCACATTCTTTAGCTTTTGTCTGAAAGATTTTCAAAATTTTGTATGTAATAATTCATTTATAAAAATTAGTGAAAACAATACAAACATCTTAAATTTCGTACTTTTTAATTGTTTGTTTTTATGTAAGACAATGTTAGATAATGAAACGTACTGAATTTTCTGATATCTTTGTCGTTGAAATATTCAGGAAAATGAAAATAAAGTGAACGATAAATGATAATTTTACCCTTTCACTTGTTTAATTTATCATTTGCATGTTTGTTTATAATAGTGAATTAAGTTAATACAACCATATAAATGATTGATTATTATTAAAATAACTAATTTCGCACTTATTTCTTGCTAAATATAATTTTATGAAGAAATAACTTAAAGGGGTCAGAAATGACCCCGCGCCACCTCTAACGTAACTCCGGCTACCGCCAACTCTCCAGGGTTAAAAGAGAATTCATCACAAAAGTCTGTCTCGGACTCCACGCGCAGTACTACTCCGAATGCAGTGGGCATCGACAGCGCGCGCTCCGCAACTACAGGCGCCATATGATGCTTTTGGTTCAAGCACGGCTGTGTATTTTGATCTTGTTTGAATGATTTGTAAGTTGAAAGTTAATTATATGATTCCAAACCAAAAATATCGGTTGCAAATTCCAAGAACCTTGACACTAGTAAAAACGATTGGGGAATAACAATTTTGAAGAAAATTGACTGAACGGTTTAGGCGCTAGCGTTGACCACAGACGGACAGACAGACGGACGAACGTTTTGCCGTCAGTTGGTTTTACAGAATCAAGAAGCAACAAAACATGGATTTTGACTACATCACGAGGTAGAGGATTTCCTCCCACACACACACAAATTTAGCAACAGGTTTTATCGACTTTTTCCTCACCAGACTCCAGCTATAAGAGATTTTCTGGCGAAAATTAGCCGTTTTCCGGCGCACGATTTCATAACTTTTTCTTCTTACGAAGTATTCGTAAGGCGAGACAGTAAAAAGTATTTAATTCAATAGACCATACACTACACAAAAATATATTAGGCAACACCCGACACTGTATATTAGATTGTACATCTATGGGAGAGATATAATGTTAACAAAAAGTCGCTACATTTAATTATAAATGATCGTTACTGGATATTTTAACTCATCGTGCCGTTGCGTCATTCCCAGCCTGATGTCCGCCGGCTGCGTCCGCAGCCTTTGGTTCAGTCCGCCGCCGCCGCGCCGCGCTGTTTCCACGGACCTTTCTTCAAAGCGGCAGTAGCTTCAAGTCCTTTAATCGTTTCCTCTTGCCCCCGCCCCGCCCCCCCTCGGAGCTGTTGCACCCTGCGGTCGCCCTCGGAATGAGGGAGGGAGCTCGAATCTAACTTCGCCACCTCCACAAAACCCTCGCTCGCCGCTGAATGATGCGTTGGGGCTCAGCCCCAAGGAACAGATTTCGTTAAGAGAAAAAATCTCTATCTTTAATATGTTTTTTGTTATTTACGTTGTTAAACACGCACTTAGCTCCTTAGGAACCAACCGTCTAAACAACGCTTTAAGAGCGCATTTACAGCAATGGCCGCTAAAATGCTCCAGAGTCCATTCGCGGACTTTCGGGTTTAGATTTTATCATTGGTTACAAATATTGGGTTAAATATGACGTTGACAGAAAACACAATTTTTGGGACTAAATGAAAACAAAAATTATTTTGGTACAGATAAATTAAAAAGTATTCTAGCGTGATCTCTTCGTTAATGCCTCGAAGATTCCTTTTCGTTTTCCAATCACAAAATGAATCATAAGCTTTCTCACAAGTGGTTACATATTTAGAAGGCATCGAACTAGAGCTTGTAACTTCTGCTTCCTCCGGAATATCATCTGACACGAAAATATCTTCTGTTACTTCGACATTTCCGCTTTTTTTTCAATCAGCTTCTATGAGCAGGAAAAGCATTCAACTGTTTGATCACAAACAGATCATCCAGTACCACCAACCCTTGCAACAGAAAATTGAGAGTAATGACAATATCTGATATCACAGTAAGAGATAAAAGTTTATTTTGAATAAGCGATAAACTATAAATAACAAAAAATATTGTATGTAGCTCGTCCTCTACTAGTCTTTAAGGACTTCGCTATCGCTCCGCCTTGCAGTTAACCTTCCGGCAACGTCCTTAAAGACTCATTTTGAGGATTCGTGACACAAATATCTATTGTTGTAGGAAGACGCGGGAAAAATTTTGAATTTTTGAAATTTCCGAAAAAAATAGATTTCAACAAGTATGAGACCTGCACCATTCTCTTAAACGTCCTTCACACTCCAACAACAAAATTTAAACAAAAACGATGGAAACATTTTATTTGAAAATTTTGAAAATGTCTTCATGTAAAGTACACGCCAAAATCAAAATATTGGTTTCAAATTCAAGGAGTCACAACATCAGCCGGATTGATTGGGAAATATCCATTTTGAACAAAATCTGCTGAACGGTTTAGCCGCTAGCGTTGTTCACAGACGGACAGATGGACACACGGACAGACGTTATTCGTCAACATCCTCTTTGAAAAAGAGCTTCAAATTTCGCATTTTTAGTTGCGCTTAAACGCCATTTGCTTAAATACGTCTTCATATTTTTCAAAGAAAATTGCCAATAAGGATAAGGTTTCACTGTTTTTAATATATTAAAAAAATAATATTTCCGTTCTACCATTAGGAAATCGAAAAATTAAGAAAATGTCGAAAAATGTAGTTTGAGCGGCGCTAGATGGCAGCTGGCACGAGTATGTGGCAATTCCAAATAGCTAGCCCAGAACCAAGGAAATAGAAAACTAATACGGGAAAGTCTCTACCATACTGTAGCACTACTTGTTTTAAATATAGTTCTTTTGTTACTTTAGGGTAAACAAATTCTTAAATATATTAATTTTAGAGGTATCCAAAAATGATAAAAAGTATCAAATGAGGTCATTGCATTATTTGTGTCGTTATTATGAAGCTCTTTTCTCCTTCCTTGCGTGTATGCATCTTCAAACGTAATTTAAATACACGATAATATGAATTACTAACAATTTTAAAACACATGACTATAGTATAAATCGTGAATATTTTTTAAAACTTTTACAAATATATTTTCACTGAAGTCAAGTTAATAAAATAGAAGTTGAAGCATAAACTTTTAAAGGCACAGGAAAGAATGAATTAAAACTGTTTATCAGAAATTCGAAAACCAGGCACAAGCCAGAAGAGATATAAAAATAATGAAAAAAGTGGAGTATTAAAATAGCCACGAAATATAAAATTATTAAAAAAGTTCGATTGTGATTTATGACTTCCTTTTAGCGAAGGCTGATCGGCCAGGCAGGTGGGAGGGGGCGCAAGAGCTCATGCCAACACAACGGCCTTTTTTTATTTATTTGCGTCAAAACAGTTTAAATCTGCGTGTGACGAACTATGGGGAAAAGTGAAATTTGTGCACGTTTTCATAATTCTGTGATCTCTATCCTAAACCATATTCTAGTCGAATTTTGAATACAGAAAAAAGAGCGGTTTTTTCAAGTTTTGTTGACAAAATATTCGCTCCTATATAATAAAATATATTTTCAAAAGTAACACGGCTTCTGAAATACGGGACTCTCATGAGCAAGAAAAGGGGAACGGGGAACACAGGCGGAACAAAAAGGGAGAACGATGGTAGAGAGGACAATGGACTGATTAAGGGGAAGGGGAGGGGAGGGGAAAAACAATAGAAAGTAAAAGTTTAAAAATCAAAAAGTAATATAGTAGAATCAGGTAAGAAAACTAAAAATTTAACATTAGTTTTGAAATAATAAATTGCACTTTAGATCAACGCTTTCATTTCATTTTAACAATTGCTTTCCTCTTCAAAAAATAAAATTAAATATTTCACGGAAAAGCAATTCTTGGATAACACAAGGGATTAGAACATCATGTAAAAAGAAACGATTTTTTTCTTTCATTTCTAAGCATCATAATGTATCTCAAGATTTCCTCCTCTACTTTAAAAAATACAAATCATTGTTAAGAAAAGTCATAAGGCAGGCTAAAATCATGAAACACGATCAGGATATTTTGAACCCAAATAACAAAACAAAATCAATGTGTAATATAGTAACAAATACGACCATATCAACTAGACACATTGCAGAGAATGTTGTTTTAAACGATAACGATAGAGATGAGAACGATCCGGCAACAGTAGCTAGTTTCCTTAAACAATACTTTTCGAGAATTGCTGCCGATCTCACTAAGGGTTTTCAGCCACAAAATTCAACATCTGACATTTCCCTAAAAATTTTGGACACTATCGTTTCCGAAACCTCTTCAAATCAGATTCTCAAAATAATCGGTAAATTAAAAAATAAATATTCGGCCGGTTTAGGCCATCAGGTGGCGGTTTCAACAGCTCACTACAAACAATTCATATACAATTCATGTACATTATTTTAGAACACTTTGCCAGATGATATTAAACGAATAAATTTGATAGAAAAGTTTAAGTCCCAAGTAAAATCTTGTCTGCTATACAATTCGAATACAGTATATCTTTTCTGCTGTTTCTATACAATTCAAGACTATACCGAGCATCAAAAGGAAAGTAACATTAATTTTAACAATGATAGTTAATGTAATTATTTATCATTTGGACTGTATAATTCTAAAGAATCTGTAACAAGTACTGTACCACAGCTTCTGGGTTGATGGCCCCCATCTCGAACAGGTTTTTCGTCCAGTTTCCCTGATCCTTTGAGCAAATGCTGAGATGGTCCCTTGTTTTGCTTCTGGACATAAATGTAACTTCATTATTTGTGCACGTCTTCTAAATTTCAGTGGGAAATATAGTTATTCAAATTATCCTTCTCCATTTTGTCGCGGCCAAAAAGTAGTATTTTTTTTATGAAGAACATGATGAGGGTTAAGGGACCAAATTTATAGATAATTTATCTTTGAAAATAGATTTTAATTATAAAGGAGTGAATATTTTGTCAACAAAACTTGAAAAAATAAATGCTCTTTTTTACTGTATTCAAAATTCGACTAGTATATGGCTTAGGATAGAGATCACAGAATTATGAAAACGTGCACAGAATTCACTCCTCCCCATAGCTCGTCACAATTTTGTAACTGTTTTTGACGTAAATAAATAAATAAAAATCTACATTAATTCAAATGTGTATAACTCAAGTATAATACAATCTAAATTTTGTACAAAATAAGATTAGATAAGATGTAAAACGTTCATGTGTTTTGCTCAAAATTTACAAATACATATTGTTGATAAATGTTAAACAGAAATTAAATTACTTCCGTGCACAGGGCGTATCATTTCTCATTCTATAAGGAAGGTAACTGAAAAAGTTCTTTATCATATATAGAAATAAGAACGTTTTAAGTCTGTAACTTTAAAGGTGTTAATTTTGCAACACAACTTCACATGACGTTGTATAGGATTTTTTTTTGCTTTAATTCTCTTCTTTTTCTATAGTTGGTAGGATTAATAGTTATGGAGATATATGCAAAAAAAACTAGAAAACATATTTAACCCCTGGCTCACTCCTACACACACACTTTCGGATTTTAGAGTAATAGTCGTTAGGTACCAACGAACACTCACGACAAAATTTCAAATCTTCGAGATTTTCTTCCATTTGATTTGTCTAATTTGACTGGGCTGTAAGTAATGGATGTGCTCACAGGCTTAAAGACACAAACAGTCTACCGTATTCTTATATTAAAGTAACAGGATGCTCTTAGAACTGGCCTGTGCCTAACCAGACACTCGCCTTTTGGAGATTCGTTTGTAAATAAATTTATAGTGTTCAGCTTCGTAGCCTATCATGCACGTGTTAAAGATAGAAATTTTGATGTAATGTTTTGAATGCAAGTCGTGGGTCTTCAGGTCTTACTTGTGTCTTCAGGGATAGTATTTATTTTATTATTAATATGTTCTTTAGTTTGATTTGAGCTAGAGAATATGCAGAAAAAATATGCTTTGCTTGAGAATTAATTTCTTTAGCAATTTTATTGTGCTTGGAATGGTTGGTTGGGTGGAAGTTAATGGTAGACCGTAGAAGAATGAGTGTTTAAGCGTTGAAGGAATGAATATATTGTTTGGAATTTTACGAACTGAGGAATTATTCCGAAAGGGTTGGGGAATTAGGAATTGGGCACGGGGGGCATTAGTAATTTTCATAAGAATCTTACTTTGCGGATTCGATGGTGTGCCGGACTGTCATACCCACGTTCGCGGGTTCAAACCCGATCGAAGCCGTGGTTTTTTAAGGGCGAAAAAATCCTTCATATGCCTTCCGCGGAGGGGAAGTAAAGCCGGCTGGCCCATGTTAGTAGATTTACTTGCATGTAAAAGATTCTCAAGCCTAAATGACGCCTCTGAGCTAAATTCAAAATCGCCTGTTTCGTCGCCCGAGATAATACCTTCTTTCTCCGCTAGGTGAAAGAAGCGTAGCGAAAATTTGCGTGGTCAGACGGAAGAGCAGGTCCGAGTCTCGCCACGTAAAATAAGGCATTAACTAACTAACTAACTAACGTAAAATAAGGCATTAACTTTGGAACATCTGGAAAATGTTAGTTAAAGAAGGAGTGGCCCAATGAGGGAAGACTATGTGAAAGTGAGACAAAGAACGTGAGGTATTCTGCCCAATTGAGTATCGGGACGGAAGGCGTGGAGAATGCACAGCCGCGTGCTCTGGCGGGTATTTTCGGAAACCAATACCTGCAGCGGAGGCGGCTGGCTGGCGGGCCCGCCCACGGAATCCTATATGCGGCGCGCGGATTCTAACACTCGTGGGGCTTTCTGACGCGAGAGGCGAGCATGCCTTCCAATGCAGAATCTTTCCAAGGCGAACATCGGTTCATTCTTTTTTTGCTCAATAAACTTGTAACGTACATTTAATATTCTAATTCAGCGGTTCCCAATCTTTCTGACCTCATTAAATTCATGATCTTAAAACCTACCACCATTAATTTGGATACTTTAAAAAAATAAATTCTAAATTAATGATCAGAAATATATTTTAGCACTTTTAGTCCAAATGTGTTAAAATGGACAATACAAACTTAATATATTTTTTATAGTTACGAAATGTTTTAATGTTAATTTAATTATTACACAAATTAGCCTATTTTGTTGTAAAACCTTGTGCATGATATTTTTTTTGCAAGTTTCGGCAAAACATTAGGTATTCCATTTTTAGCTTCATCATTAATAGAATTAAAAACTGTCAACAATTTTCGGCTTTATTTGTGCAGACTACCATGGTTTGAAGAGCAATGGTTGGCACCCGCTGTTCTATTTTTATTTAAGTAGAGTAAAAAAGAGCATAAATATATCAACTGCTAATTATTATCATACACTGCGCGAACGTGTGTGTGTGTGCGTGCGCATGAACTTGAATAACATGAGTGAGCCAATGATGTCAGTGAATCAATAGATGAATTAAGGCTGAAGTAAGAGAACCTTAAGAAAATATGCTCATTTTTCCATCTCCCTCAAATATCAGAGGCATACCTATTTTGACATCTTGAAATGATCTCTGACAATTACGTTTTGTTCAAATTGTCGAGTGTAGCTAATCAATCACTTCGAATATCGCATTGCCAATGGATCTAGAGAACTGACCAATCAATAAAAATGAATAATCTTGTATAAATCCAATTTGCCCATCAAAAATAACCATTATGAAAGAGTGTCTAACATATCTCATGCATTAGATTCGATTTTCCCATTATCTGCTCCCTCACATAGGGGGAATACCTATCCTAATGCTTCTTTGGTAAAAGATTTTCTTCCTTCAGAAAGTAAAAGCATTTCTGGTTGCCTCAGAACCCGAAGCTAACGGAAATAACGGAACTGCCACAATCGAGAGCCTATGTTTTTAGTGTTTAAACCCACTGCACAATACAAGCAATTAGTATTTACAATAAAACATAGTATGATGCAAGAATACAAATATTTCTCCGAATTGTGAACATTTGTCCACTTGCCCGCCAGATATGAATATTACTGCATGTTGCAGTTGGACGCTGCAAACATATTGCCTCCAGAAAGTTTATCTCTCCCTTCAATCCACCTGATGTCACTGCAGTCCCTCTGACCGGGAGGTCCTAGGTTCGAGTTCCGACGGCGACAGAATTTTCAACACTAGCTTGTCAGCTAGGTCGAATTCAATCGCTGTCTGGAGGAGAATTATAGCTTCTGGCTGCTCTTATCGGTAGTTTTCTGTGGTTTCTCCGATGAACACCAGGCAAATGCCGGAGCAGTACCCTAACAAATGGGCCAGGGACCGCGCGTGATCTTTCCTTCCTCTTCCTTGTCCTATACTCTCCTCTTACATGCACACACTACCGCACTACACTACCACACATGTCGGGAGACTGGTCGGGAGCTCACAACTTGTCCCGGCTGGGGCGGTGGGAGATACCTGGTTGAGGGGACACCCTCGCTAGTCGACGGTAGGTCGGCGCCAGATCTCGCCATCCAGCGGGGAAAAGATCACCGCCACCTCCCGGGAAAAAACAGTCACTACACTTACCAGACTAATGGCCTAAGTAGTTGACGCGCCCGGAAACACGAATCAATCAATCAATCAATCAATTGCAGTCGGACGCTGCTTTAAACATATTACCTCTAGAAAGTTTATCTCTCCCTTCAATCCAGAAAGTTCAACAGTTCATAGAATGTGTCCTGAACCCTTTTCATTCGCATGTGCGACGTTTTCGGCCTCCAAGACCGCGCGTCAGCTGCAGTGGTCGTGGCGCCGCCCACCGTCCAGCGTCCAGGCGTCGCCGTCGCCGCCCGCAAACAACAACAGCGCCGACGGCCGTGCGCAAGGCGCGCCGCGTGCTGTCGCGCGCACGCCCCGCGCACGCGCCTTGTTTGCCAGGCGACGGCGCGTAAACACGCGGGCGGAAGGCGCGGGCCAAGTTGGGCCGGCCACGCGAAAACACGGGCCTTCGTAATTAGTCGGTTGGGACCCTGGGGATGAGGTCTTGTCCCGTGGCGGATTTTCGACAAGAGGTACATAGTTGAAACGAATTCAAGCTCTGTTTGGAGGATTCTAGCGGCCAGCGACTCCACTAGTTTTCTACGGATTCTCTCTAGTATTACCAAGCGAATACCAGAGCTGTCCATTAATAAACGAATCATGGAACATGCAAGATTATTTCTTCTCGTTCTTGCCTCTCCTCTCTTTCGCACACACCTTTACGTGCAGTATACTCTCTCATACGGCAGAAGCTGAGAGGAGGTGTTGAATGGAATTCCCTTATTTTAGTGGCAAGACTCAGGCCATGAGGCCCGTTCTTCCGTCTGACCACGCAAATTTCCTCCTTTCACCAACTATCGGAGAAAGAAGGTATTCCATGGGCGACGAAACAGGCGATTTTGAATTTTACTCAGAGGCGTCATTTAGGCTTGAGGATCTTTTACATGCAGTAAATCTACGAACATGGGACAGCCGGCTTTACTTCCCCTCCGAAGGAAGGCGTACGAAGGATTTTTCCGCCCCTAAAAATCTATGGCTGCCATCGGGTTTGAACTTGGGTATAACAGCCCGATACGTTAACCGTTACACCATCGCCCCACCAGGTGCTCTCTTGGCGGAGATAACTGGAGAGGGGAAGCCCCGCATGTCAACATGGAGGACGGCGTCAGATCTCCGGTTCTAGCGGGCAATGCCGCCACCTCAAGGGATGTAACATGCGCATCACACTCGGAACAATTAGCTCAGTAGTTGACGCTCCCGGACGCAAAATAATCAATCAATACGTTCTAAACAACCTTTTCTTTCGTGCCTTTACGCATTTTCCCAATAGATCACTATAAAAGTATGAACGATGTTTCCTTGCCCACTGTCGAATCTGTCGTAATAACAGTGTCAAATCCATCTAATGACTTAGAAGACATTATCAATTTGCAAAATTATAACGTAAGAAAGGCATAAAAAGATTTATCAATATATGAAAAATTATTTTTGTCTTTCTACACGACTACTGTAAATGGCTATAAAAATCCTTACTCCAAAAGACAAATTGTAAAATATTGCACTGATTTGTTCGCGGTTTGATACCAATTCAAACACATTCATTATTTTCTTTCAGATATTGTAGAGAAGGCGTCTCTTGCATTATTCAAATGTAACTCCGCCTGCTTATTTTGCTGGCCGAGATACCAGGGTCCCTCTATATTTTGTTTTCTTCGTTATGAGAGAGATTACATAAGAGGATTAAAAACCGCTGGGCTTTCGTTGCTTATGCTCAGAGCAAGAACGAACTTTCAGAAACGAACGTATTCTAGCTTAGATACGGACGTCTCCTCAAAAAACGTACGAATTTAATGAGAAGGAACACCCCACAATAAGGATTTCAGAGTAACGTGTTGTTTACAAAGCACTTAACGAAGGAGACAACTGAAACGCGAGCTTGTCCGTAAGCTATGCAACCAGCAATGCATACAATTTTCTTATAGTTTACACTACGAGCGTCGGACCATTGACAATAAAATTAAGAACCCGGCTCTGAAAATTAACAAAATAAACTAGCAAACGCTTGATAAACTAATAATATTCCTTATGCAAACGTAAAGGTATTCTCTGGGCACAATTTAATACATTTACTTACCTTTTTTTGTCAGGAAAAGCAGAAAACCAGAATTGAACAACTAGTAGATAAACTGAGGCTATTTCTTCTAAAAACGACATTCAATTTTCGCTACAAATTCTTCAGCTAAAATAAATTTAAAACGAATATTAAGGTGTAAAGGAGTCTTGTGATAATACCGTAAATGAATAAATAAGAATCGCCATTTAGCATTCATCGAAAGTACGTTTTTTACGATCTACACAAAATGTAGATTTACAAATATGCGTAAGTGAATTTAGTTTTCTTGAAACATCTGAAACACGAGATGATATTTTGCAGAGAAAACTTTTTCCATGGTGACGTCATGTCACAGTGTAAAAAAAGCTTACTTGTATTTGCACAGTTGCAACAACTAAGAAAATAAAGAACGCATCAATGGCAAATCAACTTTAATTTAAATATTGTTAAACTCTTTTCATGAATTATTATCATATATTTAATTATTAACACATAATTAGTAGGTAATTATAGTCACAATATAATATGATTAAATTCGTAACATAACATTTATCTATCGTTTACACAACTCATGACAAAATAAAAATTAATATAAACGGCCTACTTCTTAAAATAATAGTAATGAACATTAAGCAGTATGCGATACTAAAGCATGCCCTGAAAATACCAGTGTTCTCAATAAGCTTCTTAGATGTACACTAATTACTCAACTGATAATAAGTTTTTTGTAAATACCCTTAGATTTTTTCGGTTATAAATTATATAATTTAGTATTCTCTGTTTCGAGCAGTTCTTGGTAATTCTATCGAGTATTATCCATTTTAAATTTAGAAATTATAATCACAATGCACGAGTTTCAAAACAGAACTTGTAGGAAACAATAATGAATTAGCAACCTGTTATGCAATCGTTAATGAAGAAAAGGCTTCCTTTCGATTAAATTATGAAGACCAGAGATGAAGCAAATAATTCACAATAGAAGCATTTTTATACGATCGCAGAAAATATGTTATTCATATTTCGTGGTGAAATTATTTGCTTTTGTTGTTCTGTTTCTGGTTTTTCAATTTTTTTGCCTCGACCTGTCGGTCTCGGTAAAAAAACAATCTCGATCATGCAAAAAATAGCCAATGCATGCAACATATATACAAATAACTATAATGGATGTAACAATTATCTTCAAATCCAGGAATTGAATGCGTGAAAATTTGTTTACAAACGAACATTCCTTTGTGTACCGTAGTTTCAGTGTTCGCGTTTCACGTTACCATTGAACCCCAGTTGAACGATTGACACATTTCCCCCATTTTTTTCTAAATCACATTTCATGGAACTGCCCACCAGTTGCTTTGTTCTTGTTCACTGTTTAAAGAACACACCAAAAGAGTGCTTACGACTTTTAATCTTGAAATAAAACGCATGTCCAAAAATGTTAACCACTTTTATGGGAGTTACTGAAGGAAAGATTAAAACTTTTGAGACTAATAATAGAAAGTAATTTCACTACAATTGTGTCGTATCAAGAAGCAATGCAATTCCCTTTAATACTTTTCGAACTTCTTTCTAACACACTTCCAAATATGGAGGAGGTTATCCGACTCCATTCTGAGAAACCTTTCTCCAGAAAACCGTTCTGAGAAAGGAACGCATTTAAGATCCCTGTACGGCCAACGACAGAATCAATGATGTTGCGACACAAGCTAAAACAACACATAACATGTCGCACCAATCTATAACTTAGTTTCTCCAAAGTCTGGTGCTTGCGATCCTCTTTACATATTTCACAACGTCGTGCACTTCGTTGAACCGGAAAATGGAAGAGTCACAGATTCTGCTCTCGCGACGCAAAATGCAATACAGTTTCCGAGAATCATGAAAAACATCGCTTTTTTTTCTCGACAGAGGCGCGGCGCGGTGCGGAGCGGTGTGGCTCAACGGAGCAGTGACGAGGCGTTAAACCATTTGGGGCAAATTTTTTCTGGCTTTTTTGGGGCTGTTTTCGTTCCATGTGAGCTTCTGTGATATGCCTGATGTTCGTGACGCGCTGTATAATAAACGTTTCCATACGAAGGATTGTCAATGATCGATAGTGATGCGAACTGAAACTCTCCTTAGCATTATACGGGAACCGTTGATATTCTAATAGACACAAATATATTTTCATCAAGACATATTCTTTCCTGCTTGTGCGGGTATATCAATAGCAATACTGAAATGACTATTTGAGAAGGACGTAATAGTTTCAGAGAGTAACAATTCCGTAACTTAAATTTTGACAAATCTCTAATTGTGTCAATTTGTCTTTTTTTTATAGCCTATCGGAACTTGAAAAAAATAGCTGTTGTAACGTTTCGTGTATTCCCAATTTTTATTTACAATTTTACATTGTTAATGGTAAACAAGTAACAAGTGATGTACTTAGCTTGTTATGAGAATTAGGTTAGCAACCAATAGATTGATGATTTAGACGAAACGTTACAAGAGAGAATTGAACGTAAAACGTGTTCCTCTAAAGAAATGTGCAAGTTCTAATTGTACAAAGTGAGAAGGTACAATACTGAAGTACGTTGTATAAGAAAATAAATAAAAACTAAAAAAAAATGAGAATTGAAGTGTTACTACTTTTAAAAAAATAAGTAGCTACAGTAATTGTAACGGCAGATGCAAGACGAAAAAGTGTTGGAAGAGTGCGACGTTACACCGTCGTACGTGAGCGCTCGTTGAAATTGGGCTGCGTGGAGAAGGCCTGGCTGCGCAGTGGGCGCCTGGAGAGATACGGGCGCTTTTGCGGTGAGAGCGGCTGCAGACACTCGCGCTGACGGACGGGGCGCGCGCTCGCCGCATAGCTCTTTCCACATAGCGCTCGCCGCATAGCGCTCGAGCGGCGATGGCACGCGGTCCCGCGCCGGCACGCGCGCGTGCACTGCGAGGGGGAACGAAGCCGGTTTAGGTGGCGTCAGTGAATGATGTCACTGCAGCGCCTCTGGTCGGCAGGTCCTAGAGTTCGAATTTCAAAGGGGGCAGAATTTTCGACACAAGCTACATATTACTCGTTCACTTTACATTTGCAAACGGCAGAATTAGGAACTAATGTTGTTTTGAAAGTAAAGGCCCGAACACACAACTGAGAATACACGAATGGCCCCGATGTCTATCAGCATCTGACCAATCAGCTGTCTCCGAAGGCAGCACAAGCACTACGGACACAGGTGACGAATTGTGACTATCTGACAGTGAGCTGGAGTCACGCCCTTAAATAATTAAGGTAATATACAATAAAATAGATCACACCACACGGTATTCACAACATTCACGTACAATATTTTTATTTCTTCTTTGCACTTACCTACTGCTTCATGGTTATGTTCTTGCCCCGCCGGGGTTCTGTGTGCTGCTCACCGCCTTCTATATCATATTAAACGGTCAGTATCAACTGCAGACGCGCGTTTCTCATTCAGTCGGCGGTGACCTCATGTAAACTTATCGCAGCGCTCCGTCTGCAAATGTAAAGTGAACGAGTAATAGCTGGATCAAATTCAGCCACTGTCTGGAGGAGAAATTCCAGCGGCCGGTTGTTCTGGCCGGTAGTTTTCCGGGGTTTCTCCGATCCACACCAGGCGAAAGCCTCAGCCTAACTTGATGTATTTTCGCTTGTATGCTGACGAGATTCTCTCCCTTTCTATTTTTAATTTAGGAGCATTTCAGTAATACGCACGCAATCATAGCTTCTACTAAAACCTCTTTGAAACAATTAGAAGTACATATTCATACTTCACCGATTTAAACAATCTCTTTCAAATCCTCTTCAATATGTAACTTGCATAGTCACAGAAAGATAATTTCTCTAAATTTTGAGTAAAATCTCGTATTGTGTAACTTTATATATTTGGGATCAATTTTTAAATTACATCCCTAACTTGAAATTGATAACTTTAAACATAAAAATGCTGTGACAGCATTCCTCCTCCACCAACTCTTTCCTCCCTCGCTTTCATTCCTGTCTTCTATGTGAGAAAACTTTCACCCAGATTGCGTACGTATTTTTCATTGATTGAACGCCTTCTATTTTGCACTAATGTAATAAAGTTTGAATGTGGTTAGGCGGAAGAGCAGGCTAAATGGCCTGAGCCTCGCCACAAATAAAGACATTTATTTATTTATTTATTTAACAAACGAGCCACGGTGTGCGTGAGATCTTTCCTTTTTCTTCCTTGTCCTATCCTCATTCCTTAATTATACACATACTTGCATCCACTACACCACCACACATGTTCGGAGCTTCGAGCATGTCCCAGTCGGGGCGGTGTATCACTGACGAAAGATTCCTGGTGTAGATCGGTGACGGGTCATCTCCATCTACCTCGATAAATACATGTATTATACTTACGGGACTAATGTCTTTAGCAATTGACACGCCCGGGAGCATCATTCAGTCAATCTATCGCCTTCCAGGATTAAATACATAGAGGGTATACAGGGTGGTTGAGATTAAATGTTACCAACTTCTAGGGTTTATGAGCCGTTGATGATTCCAATTGTGTGAATAAATATATAATTGTCACCATTCCCGTCACCTTGTTGGAAGCTATACGCTCGGAGAATATGTTCCGCAGTCATATAGAATCAACACCCAGGGGATGTTGATAAACTCCAAATTGTGACCATGTTACCAAGTAACAATGCGTTTTAATAATTAAATTTGTTCAAAGAATTGGTTGGCCCGACCGGGATTCGAACCCGGGCCTTCTGGTTTACGCCCAGCTGCTCTGACCACTAAGCTACCGAGTCAACCAACCCTTTGAGCAGTTTTCACGAGCGCACTATCGCTCCTTATATGTATATATAATTGTCACCATTCCCTGTTCTGGGTGCGCTCGTGAAAACTGTTCAAAGGGTTGGTTGACTCGGTAGCTTAGTGGTCAGAGCAGCTGGGCGTAAACCAGAAGGCCCGGGTTCGAATTCCGGTCGGGCCAACCAATTCTTTGAACAAATTTAATTAATAAATATATTGTGGGAAAAGCCACAAGTAAGTGACATATGTGACATTGTTGAGATCGTGCTCGTGGCTGGCATGGAGTTCATCCTATACTGACCTGTGGCAGCTATACGAAACTTTAGAGGACTTGATTGATTCATGATTTTTCCAGAGTATCAAATGGCAGCTAGTGTCGAAACTCCTGCCACCGTCGGGACTCGAACATTAGGACCTTCCGATTAGAGACACTATAAAAAATCAATTAATGCCACGAACCATCTAATCCGTTGCGACAACCTACCCACAAATATTGAGATTATTTGTGATTATTGTTCCACATTGTGGATTGTTTGAAGAAACGCTGCCCATCATCATGCCAGTCAGGTTGCGTCATCGTGCGTCTAAGGTTGTCATCAAAGTAACACAGCGGTATTAAACTCAGAACGAATTTAAAAAGATATTTTGATGCTATACTTTCAGGATCCAATAGGAAAGGAAAAAATGAGTGTTCTAGATCCTATGCAATGGCTCCTTACCAATACGGGCCTATAACGTCGTTATAACATAAATACCGACAATACACGTATTTCGGTTTGAGCCGTCGCTCTCTTTTCTAGTCAGCAGAAAGCCTGTGATAATCCACGGACTGGTTTCGCAGACACGGTGTGCGCAATTGTTGCTGCTAAAAGAGAAGAGCTTAGCCTTAACGAAAGTTTACGTGTCCCACAAGAATACAAACCTTTATTCAATGCGATTATGTGGCAACCTTTGCTTGAATTTTGGATATTGTGGACGACATGCTTACAGGAAACATTCGGCGTGGTATTCCACACCAGCTGCTACTGGTCATCAGGAAATACGATTACTCTAAGAGATAAGCCTATTGAACAGATGAGTTAATTGAGAGAAGTTAATTGATAAACTGTTTTTAATAATAATTTATTTATTGTTTGGTAGTACACAGTTCAGTAATAAATTACTCCATCATGTGTTCTGACAGCTTACATTATAACTTAAAGTAAACTTAACACAACTACACCACTCTTGGTGTAGGAAACTACAAGAGCCCCTACTTTGAACAGTTTACGGAGAAAATTTGCAAGAAAGTTTCGAAAGGAAATCTGTTTTTAATTCTGGTTGGGAGATCATTTAATGAGGCCAGATTGTAGTGGACTGCTTGGTTTATTGTATTCAGGTTGGAGTAAAAATTGTTGGAAAGGTAGGCGATATTTGATAAACTGTAGTCAAGATTTGGAACGGTTTTTCTCCGAAACAATCAATTCGTGCATAAACATTAAACATTAATCACTTAAACATCAAAATTTCATGTTTTTTCCAAACCAACCAAATGTAATCTCTTAACTGTTCAGCAGTTATCGATTACACACAGAGCGCTGAGAAACCGTTAAATTTCACATCACTGAACAATTCTATTTTAGCAACGCAAGGTCTGTGATTTTACTTCTGTAGGTCTTAAAGACGTTTTTACAAAAACTCTGAAAAATCATAAGCCATGTTAACAATGCTATTTTTAGAAGAAATAAGTAGTTCAAGAAGAGAGAAAAATTACGGTGAAGCGTAGTGGCTACTGGCGAATTTTCGGCAGAAAAACTCTTCTTGCCGGGTCTTAATAACGAAAAAGTTGATAAATCTAGTTGCTAAATTTAGTAAAAGAATCCTCTAACTCGTGGTGTAGCCAGATTCCATGTTTTGTTGGTCCTTGATACTGAAAAACCGAATGACGGCAAAACGTCTGTCTGTCCGTCCGCCTGACAGTCCGTCTGGAAACATCGCTAATGGCTAAAACATTCAGCCAAAATTGATATTCCTCAATCGATCCGGCTAATGTTGCGGCCCATTAAATTTGAAACCGATATTTTAATTTTGGGAGGTACTTTACATGAAGCCCCTGGGACATATTCAAAATTTTCAAAAAATGTCTCCATCGTTTTTGATTAAATTTCGTTGTTCGGTAGTGTGAAGGACGTTTAAGAGAATGGTTCAGGTCACATCTTTTTTAAAAACTCTAATTTTCCGAAAATTGCAAAATTTTAAAATTAAAATTTTAAAGGTTTCCTTTAATCAACTTTTTCCTTGAATTAAATCTGTTACTTAAAGATAGTTTTTGAAATAAAGTCACGTACAATTTTTCGAAAATTTGAGTATTTTTCGCGTAATTTTGCTTGCAATGGTGGGCGGCAGAGTACGTTCTTTTTTAACGCCATTAGTTTTGAAAAGCGAATAAACAATAACTTTTGATTATTCATGCTCTTTCGCCGAACATTCCCCGGAGGACATTTGATGCAGTCTCATGCTCCACGGAACGAGACAGGCGTCGTGCGCGAAACAGAGGGAATGAGTCGAGAGATGCAACGAGACAAGAGACAAACAATCTCTTCTGACGTTAGAAATTCAACAAATTAATGACCCTGTTATTGAATACCATTATTTATATTAATTTTTTATTAATTATGAGGATCAATTTACAGATAGTAATACAGTTTTTAAAAAATGGTTTTCTTTCTCTGGAACAGATCATCACTAATTTAAAAGACTATTTGTGGATTTATGGATTTACAAAAGCTCTTTTGTGATTATGAAGTGCAAAAGTATGAAAGCTAGAACACAAAATCCCACATCGATATGAATAATTGTTACTTCGTTAATAATCATACACAACTTCACAAAACCCTCGCATTATTAAAAAAAATTCCCCGCTATTATCTCCATCATTTGGCAATGATCTATCCCTGGTATTGGCGACAGCCGTTTCCTGCTTTAACGTGAACAATCCGAACAGAAATCATTGGTACGAGGGTGTCACAGGACGTCCACCGCAGCGCCAATGCCTTGGCTGTTTGCAGTTCACAGTTGTCGTCCCACACCGCCCCCGTCATCCCATCGACTGCGTCACTCGGTCCCACTCCACCCCGCCTCCTCCCTCGCGTTCGCCCTTCGCGCCACCCACACCGCCCTCGCCGCCCCGCCCACCACACCGCCCCCGCCCGCACCGCCCCGGCGCGGTGGATGAATTGATTGGTGATTTCGGGCGCGTCAACCGCTAAGGTCATTACTCGTCAATACCCGTAAATATATTGCATGTTTTTATATCGCGTGAGGTGGTGGTGATCTTCCTCCGCTTTATGGCGAGATCCAGCGCCGACCTATAAGTATCGGCTGGCGGGCAACCCACCAGCGAGGCACCGCCGCAGCCGCGACCGTCTCTAACCTCCAGGATGGCCTTCCGGCGTGTGTGACAATGTGGTGCACGTTACTGTATCAACCTGATGTCACTGCACTCCCTCTGACCAGGAGGCCCTAGGTTCGAGTCCCAACAGCGGCAGGATTTTCGACACTAGCTTGTCAGATAGGTCGAATTCAGTCGCTGTCTGGAGGAGGATTCTAGCGGCCAGCTGCTCTGATCGGTAGTTTTCCGTGGTTTCTCCGATCAATACCAGGCGAATGCCGGAGCAGTACCCTAACAAACGAACAGCGCGATCTTTCCTTCCTCTTCCTTGTCCTATCCTCTCCCCTTACACACACACTAACATGCACTACACTACCACACATGCCGGGAGACCGATCGGGAGCTTACAGCTCGTCCCGGCTGGGGCGGTGCCCCGCTAGCGGGGGATACCTGGTTGAGGAGAAAACCCAGCTAGTCAACGATAGGTCGGCGCCAGTTCTCGCCATCCAGCGGGTAAAAGATCATCACCACCTACCGAGAAAAAACACGCACTACACTTACGGGACTAATGACCTAAGTAGTTGACGCGCCCGGAAACCGAATGAATCAGTCAATCGCTCCTCCATCCTGTTGCCTTCCCCTCAAACCCAGTCGCCCCTTACTCCTGCCTCTCCGCACCGACCCTTTACACTCTCTTCTACTTACAACTGCCATCCTCTCAACCCCTGCCGACCTCTCAGCACCTGTCGTCCACTCAACACACACCGTTCACTCAACACCCACCATCCACTCAACACAACCGTTTGCTCAACACCTGTTGTCCACTCAACATACATCGTTCACTCAACACCCACCGTCCACTCAACACCCACCGTCCACTCAACACCCACCGTCCACTCAACACCTGTCGTCTACTCAACATACACCGTTCACTTAACACCCTCTACCCACTCAATACCACCGCCCAGTCAACACCCACCACCCATTCAACACCATCGCCCAATCAACACACACCTTCCACTCAACACAACCGTCTACTCAACACCCACCGTCCACTCAACCCCATCGTCCACTCGACACGCACCGTCCACTCAGCACGCAACACTCCCGTCCTCTCTACCCTCCTTCTCACCCCGCCCGCACGTGTTTAGAGTCGCCGTCGGGGGCGCATTTCACATTAACAAGGAGGGGCAGCGATGCGGAAAGCGCGTGGCTGCGAGGCTCGTAGCTCTGCGGCCCTCCGCGTTCTCTTCTTTTGGGACAATCGTTGCTGCGCTGACGGAGCCGAGGGCGGAGCAGCGGTATTTGCGTCCGCGAAGGCAGCCTGCAATGCATGCCCAAGGCATGGCTTGTTCCGTAAAAGCGCGGTTCTTTTATTTTCAGTCCCTGTCACGCATTTTTTTAAGGGAAGCGGGGGGAAATGTTGCATGGGTTGCCCTTCTGACATTTTGTCTTCATGAACTGATATTTGAAGTTGCCATTTTAAATGAGTCCATCGTGAGTTCTTCTGGAGTGATTCCAGAAGACGCGCTATGAGAGCCCAATAGGTCTTGTAGTACTCTGTAGACCCAATAGGTCTTGTAGACTCCGTAGTAGAATTTTGAAGCTTTCAGAATGTGTATATGAAAGTAATATTGTATATCCATCAAGTTATTACATTCGCAGCAAACTTCCGAAAGTAGAGTACCAATTCATCTCACTTACAAATTATATTTTCCATCTGCACCGGAAAGTTTAGAAATAACTCCAATAATTTGTTATTAATGATAGGTGAAACAATCGTACTTTTACAATTTTTGTCACATGCTCACATGCATAGCCAAAGAAACGAGCACCCAACGAAACGTGCATCGTATACTCTCACATCTCACGTGCATATAAATCTTTCGAAAGAAAAAACATTTTGGGTAGTATTTTTTACGTAAATTATCTATGAAATCACATGATTATCATTTTCTATTTAACAAAAACGAACGTTTTTCTTTAATTCTTAATGTTTTCTTTCCCTTCTGTCAAATAAAATGGTAAAGCAGATACAAAATCATTCTCAAAATACTTCTATGTTTCAATTTTTCTGAAATACCTTTTTTTTACTCTTACTCGTACGTCAACTTTGAGATTTGATACTGCTAAATAAAGTCAGTATATGGTTACTTAGTTGATAAGATTAGAGAGTCACACACAATATCATCTTTACATTCCATTGAGGCTTTATTTAGGAGTAAAGGTGTTCTCTTAATGCTCAGATAACGTTTAACTGTAGTGCTTATTTCGTATATCGTTCCTTACAAACATTTGAAGAAACTGTGATATAATATGAAACAAAAAATATGAAACTACAAATTTAGAAAAAAATGTTCGCATTTTCATGGAAAATTAATTCACATGATCTGCTCGTGTGTCTTAAAAGATGAAAAAAATATTTGAATAAAATTAATTTAATTCCATATGAATGTATAATAAAAATTATTTTCTTTTGCATTCTCCAGACCTTTTCTTTGTAATAAAACGCTTCAGTAAATAAAACAAGTATTGGAAAGAATATTAGAATAAACGCGTTTTCAAACCTGCGCAAACAAAACATACAACCCAGTTGAATAAAATACAGCAGAAGAACATTAATTTCATTTATGAAAGCATGTCTAATAATGTATCCCAAATTGTGAGAAAATAGTAAAAGATTTTTTCCATCAAAGTAATTTTTGTCGACACACTTTCTTACTTAATCAAAAACAACTTAAACGATAGAAACAAAAACACCGCATTGACTGACTTACATTTCATATTTCCAAGCACTTTGTCAACGAGATTTCCGACAACTGAAATGAAGTATAGCTGCACAACAAGTGTTTTTAATTTATTTTACAATAAAATACCTCCACTCGAAAATAAGACAAAACACTAAAAGAGGTCTTTATCCCAAAGCTTCATTTATTTTGCTGGAGACTCTTTCATTGTGTTCTGGCAATACCGCAGTTCGTTTCGGCTGGCGCAGAGCCTGTTATTAAGAACGCAGGAATTAAAAGCTGAAAAAGCTAAACCGACGACGGTTGCGTCAACGCGATAGCGACGCCATGACAGCGGTGCAGGAAGTGTCAGAGGTCATGGCGGCGAATGACGACATACAAACTTCCCACCCCTAACTACAGCCCCCTTTCACTCTCTCGCGACCAAAAGCCCGACGCCCGCTTGCCAGAACAAACAGGCTAAACAAATATTTTCTTTTAAATGCCGACAATAATCTTTCAGTATGTCTGTAATATGAAACTGAAAATGTATTTCAATACAATAAAAAATGTGCTAAAGGTAATATAAATGTATTGTGATATACTAAAAGACCCCACGACATTTTCTGATGAAAATTACGAGGGGAAACAGACGTATTTGGACATTCAGAACCAAAGAGTAGACGTTGTCAAAGCAACGCGTCAACAAACGTAGGGATCCTTTGCTCTATATCAATTATATTAAACAATGTCTCTCCAAGGCCTAATCGTAATGAGACGGAATAAACCTGAAGGAGGCTTTGGGAATTTGTGCTTGAGGAGACGGGAGCTTTCGAGTTTGTCTTATGGTAGCCAGCAAGCAGGGCACATCGAACGACGGTACGTGGAAATTTTATTTTATCGGGATTTAAGTTATTGGGACAAAGGACTTTGAGGCGATGTTTCAGAGGTTCATGAATTTAAAGCAACGTAGTAATGTTCAAGTGCAAAAATATTACTATTCAAAATCTCAACGGGGAATTTGGTGTAATTTTTTTAATGAAATTTTGAAAATGTCCCAAGGGCTTCGTGAAAAGTACCCCTCATAACTGAAATTTCTGTTTCAAATACAAGGGGCCGCGGCATCAACCAGATCGAACGCAGAGTGTACGCAGAAAAACTCTTATTTCAGGTCCCTGGTAACTGAAAAGTGGATAAATACAGTTGCTAAATTTAGAAACAAACCCTCTGACACGTGCTGCAGCGAAAATCTATGCTTTGTGGGTCCTTGATACCGAAAAATCGAATGACGGCTAACCATCTGTCTGTCCGTCCGTCTGCGAACAGCGCTAGCGGCTAAACCGACGATTTTCTCAAAAATCGATGTTCCACAATCGATCTGGTTGATGCCGCGGCCCCTTGTATTTGAAACGGAAATTTCAGTTATGAGGGGTACTTTTCACGAAGCCCTTGGGACATTTTCAAAATTTCATTAAAAAAATTACACCATTTGTATTATACGAATATATATATATATATATATATATATATATATATATATATATATATATATATATATATAGCAAAGCGCGGACAGGGGTATGTATATAAGAGCAAAACTCGGACAGCGTTGGACCGATCGCCATGAAAGTTGGCACTTCTACTTGTTTTTTCACCTAGAAGGTTTATGTGTTGTTACTTCTGATGTAATTCCACTACATGACTCTACATATTCACGTCAAACACAACATGCAACAATAACTCCTAAACGAGGCGTTCTAGTGCCTTAAAAAGTAAACTTTTGAGGCCAAAGGCCTCAAAGAAACGTTTCTCACACCGTAAGCTACAGAATGAACTCTTCCTAAACATTCTATTACATTTTTGCTGGCCCGGCGCTTCCCGATATTACCTCACATGCTCAGAGACGTGCAGAATCTGCAAGTAAAAGTGAATGAGAGGGACAAAGAGTGGTAGAGACAGAGACAGACAAAGATAGGGTGAGGGAGGGAGAGAGGGAGAGACAGTGAGAAACGGAGATGGGAGGGGAAAGGGAGATGAAGGGCAGAACAACGTCTGCCGGGTAGTAAATTATATTACTGAAATATTTTATTATTTACTAAATTATTTTAAAATAATTATTAGTTTCGCGGGGCATTCCATGAAATTTTGCAGCTGTGAGAATCACTGAGCTCAGCAATTACAGGACACTGGTAGAAAGAATGAATTAGGAACTACACGTCCCTATTGAAAAGCGATTTTAGTAATATCATGCAGGAGTATTTGGCAAAAAATTAACATTGACCCATCCTCTGCGTTTTGGCGATGGCTTTCAGCTGCTACTGTTCCTGACCCAGGATGTATCGTTGCATGGCGTCTTAGACCCATTTTAGAATACGCGGAGTTCTGATGCTATCACTGCAGGGTCGGAGTAACGTTCCTGGTGAACCGTTTATGCTGCTACACGCCATTAGAGCAAACTCGACAACCCCCGTGTCTTCACATGTACGCAACGGCAGAGTCAGCGCCACTCGCAGGCAGGGCCACATACAGTGGCGCGCACAATCCTTTCACCTTCCAGTGCCAACTGAAGGGCAGAGCGCTGCCACCGTTAGAGTGCGATTTTTATAAAGCTGCCTCTCAAGGCCCGTCTTCACGGTAGAACATGTTGAATTTTGAATTGAATTGCCTTATTTTACGTGGCATTATTCAGGCCATGAGACCTGCTCTTCCGTCTGACCACGCAAATTCGCTATGCTCCTTTCACCAACTAGCGGAGAAAAAAGGTATTCCTTGGGCGACGAAACAGGCGATTTGAATTTAGCTCAGAGGCTTCATTTAGGCTTGAGGATGTTTTACATGCAGTAAATCTACTACATGGGACAGCCGGCTATACTTCCCCGCCAAAGGAAGGCGTACGAAGGATGTTTTCGCCCTTAAGTCTCCACGGCTTTGATCGGGTTTGAACTCGCAAACTTGGGTATAACAGTCCAGTACGCTAACCGTTGCACCATCGCCTCCGTATGTCGCCGAATAAGTCACGACATTTCACGTCTTTCTCGGTCGTGCCGCGCGCTTTCCTTCTCATTCCTTGTCCTAACCTACCCCTGTAACACATTCCCACTTAATGCACTACACCACCACACCGTCCAGGAGGGTTCCTCTTCTTTGTCCTATCCTCTCCTCATTCACACACACTTACACTAACATGCACTACACTACCACACATGCCGGGAAACGGGTTGGCAGCTTACAGCTTGTTCCGGCTGAGGCGGTGCCCCGCTGGTGGGAGATTCCTGGTTGAGGGGAAAACCCTCCTAGTCGACGGTAGGTCGGCGCCGGATCTCGCCATCCAGCGGGGGAAGATCACCGCTACCTCACGATGAAAAAACACGCAGTACGCTTACGGGACTAGTGACCTTACCAGTTGTCGCAGCCAGTCGGAATCACTAGTACTCAAACAAAGGCGTGCACCCCCCCAAACGGCAATAAACGTCCACCTCCTGCTCCCGCCGGCCCCTCCTGGCGCGAGAAGGCGCTTATTGATTGGGCGGGGGGAGGAGAGGCTGGATGGAGGCGCGGGTCGGGCCGCTTACGACACCTGAGGAGAGAGCCGAGATGGACGGTGGAGGTGGCTGCAAGTTGCGTAGGCGGACGAGACAGGGGCTGGTGCGGGGACGGGGCGGGGCGGACACGCACAGGGATCTAAAAAGGAACTAAATTCCCCCTAAAACCTCAGCACGTACGCAATGCGCGTACGTTTCCAAAGTGTGCTACTGTTTTCTCCACATATGCTTTTATGTGGCTTTCAGTTCTGAATTGTAATGGTTGATTGAATTTAATTGAAGTGGTTGATTTGTTTGAATAATCGTTGATTGAATGTAACATCCTTCGTATTTGTAAATGATGACCTAAAGCCATAAAATATTTATGTATGAAAGGCGTTAAATAGATGTTTTTGCCCCGAGGGCGACTTCCAATCCCGAGGGCCTCTGGCCCGAGGGGTTGGAAGTCGTCTCAGGGGCAAAAACTTCTAGTGACGCCCGAGGTGCATACAAAACTTTATGGTTTACTAGTTCATTGCTGAATAAAACGAGAATTCGAAACATTTTGTAATATTTCTTGCATCTAAAGTGAAAAGTGTGCGTCTAAAGTGATAGTCATTTGTCAATATGACGTCAGATAAACAAAACAGTGTATATTTAATTTCTGTTGCATAATCGTTATTGGACTGATTTGTTCGTACACAACGATAGAATATTGTGAAGTTCCTGCGGAATTCTCGCAAAAGCTAACAAAATTACGGACAGTAAAATCTTGAGAAATACAAGAAACTGTTTACGGTGTATTTGAGATTTACCAGTATGAATAATAGTGTAAATTGCGCTGATGAAACAGTTCTTTTAGGTTATTATCGTCTATTGTCAAACGTTATTTAGAATATGTCATAATGCCAAAAAATAACATTGCGAGGATGTTAGCCTTATATATCTGATTACTTCTACTAGTATTGCTACTGAAGAAGACTATACTAATTATGTCTCTCAGAAAGGTGATACGTAACAGTGAAATGCGAGTGATTGATGGCAATTATAAATTCACAGAAACATTCTAAAATTGCAATTTTCATTTAAATTAAGCAAAATAAGGTTTATAACAAATTATATTATTTATTTGAGCATTATGCTATTTATTTATTGTATTTTCTTGCATCTGAACTTTAAAAAACACAACAATACTGATCCTCCAGATGGCCAGAGCTCATCCTCGTGATACAAACACAAGGTCCCAAAATTACCGAACTTGTCCTATCCACTGTTTTTCCCCAGACCTATTTGTCTCTGTAATTATTGACTGACCTACGTAGTATCTTGCAAACATATTTTATTATTTCGATATAAAACTGCTAACCAAAACGCTGTATTTTCTGTCTATAAAATAAAGAGCAAATCGAGTGCGACAAAGCTGCTCCATCCACAGGCAGAAAAGAAAATAATTTAGCGGCGGCAGCGCGTGCGCGGGCGGGCGGAAGCGAGCCGTGCCGTGCCGTGCCGTGCCGCCGCGTCGCGCGGTCGCAGGGAGGGGGCGTGGCCGGAAGCGGCGGCTGGGCCCACAGCGCGCTCCGCTTCCCGTCCATCGGATGCGACGGCGTCGTATAAAACAGTCCGGAAAATATTCAAAGATACCAAGAAACGCAATCAAATATTAGTGTAAAAATATTGACGATCCACCGGGAGAGATGGCTCAGTGCATCAACGTGATGTCACTGCAGTCCCTCCGACCGGGAGTTCGTAGGTTCCAGTCCCGCCGGCGGCAGGATTTTCGACATTATCTTGTCAGCTAGGTCGAATGCAGTCGCTGCCTGGAGGAGAATTCTAGCGACCGGCTGCTCTGATCGGTAGTTTGCCCTGGTTTCTCCCATCAACACCAGGCGAATGCCGGAGCAGTACCCTCACAAACGGATCGCGCGCGATCTTTCCTTCTTCTTCCTTGTCCTATCCTCACCCTTTACACACACACACACTTACACTAACCTGCACTACACTACCACACATGCCGGGAGACCGGTCGGGAGCTTACAACTTGTCCCGGCTGGGGCGGTGCCCCGCTGGTGGGAGATAACTGGTTGAGGGGATAAGCCCGCTAGTCGACGGTAGGTCGGCGCCAGATCTCGCCACCCAGTGGGGAGAGATCTGGCCATCTCCCGAGAAAAAACACGCACTACACTTACGGGACTAATGACCTAAGTAGTTGACGCGCCCGGAAACTTGAATCAATCAATCAATCAATATTGACGATCCGGGCAGCCGAGATTGCTAAAGTAGTACTGCCATTGCGATCTCGGACCGAATGGATTCGAATCCTGCCTCAAACACGGATGTGACTGTTTTGTGACTGTATGTATGTGTAATGTGTTTCTGTGGTCCAATGTGGTTGGCGTCAAGAAGGACATCCGATCGTAAAATCATCGCCAAATCAGTATAAAAAGGGAGTGTGCGAAAATTTTCAAAAAAAACAACGAGCCCGCCCCCGTTAGCGCCGACCTCCCAGAAAGGGAAAAAGGCAAGGATGAAAAAAAAGCTGTAAAATTTTATGTTCGTTTTGCTGAATCTATTACTGAACAGTTTAAAAATAAATCATAATTAGCGATTTTATTTTATCAATAGGTTGCCTAACGCAGTAATGACACAGAACAGAATTCAGTATATTAAGGAGAATTAAGCATGGAAATAACGAAAATTTTGAGCTGTTTTCGACCATAATTGATTGATTGATTGATGATTGGAACCATTGATTGATTGCTGTTTCCGGGTTCGTCAACTATTTTGGTCATTAGTCCCGTAAGTGTAGTGCATGTTTCTTCTCGGGAGGTGGCGATGATCTTTTCCCCGTTGGATGGCGAGATCTGGCGCCAACCTGCCGTCGACTAGCGGGGGTTTCCCCTCAACCAGGCATGTCCTACCAGCGGGGCACCGCCCCAGCCGGGACAAGCTGTAAGCTCCCGACCGGTCTCCTGACATGTGTGTTAGTGTAGTGAATGTTAGTGTAAGTGTGTGTGTGTGTGTGTAAGAGGAGAGAATAGGACAAGGAAGAGGAAGGAAAGATCGCGCACGGTCCGTGACCCGTTTGTTAGGGTACTGCTCCGGCATTCGCCTGGTGTTGATCGGAGACACCACGGAAAACTACCGATCAGAGCAGTTGGCTGCTAGAAATCTCCTACAGACAGTGACTGAATTCGACCTAGCTGAGAAGCTAGTGTCGAAAACCCTTCTGTCGTGGGGAGTGGAGTCCTAGGAGCTCCTGGTCAGAGGGCCTGCAGTGGCATCAGTTGATGCACTGAACCATCTCTCTCGGTACGGGGAAACAATTTTCGACAGTAGACAAATAGTAAGTCGAATACAGCCGGTCTAGAGGAGAATTCCAGCGGCCGGCTTCTGTGAACAGTATTCTTCAGTGAAGGCCATTGCACCCGCGAAGCAATTCCTGAACGCAGATTAAGAACCTTCAACTCTCTATTCCATATAGGGAAGTGGTTATTCGCTCCCACAAATGTGCGTATTTCTTCGTTTTAATCCAAACGAACCGTAATGTGTAGTACAGTACTTTGCACAGACTTTTCCTTAAGCGTGTCACAAAGACAAGCTTCTGAATGTTTAGTAATAATCGCATCAGAAATCGACGACCAGTTGTTGCACAGTAACCAAGTGTTTTCCAGCAAACTGGCGTAAGACACATTTACCCTCTCATAGTGCAGAACTCGCGAGTGTGATTTTTACTGAAAAAACCTCAAACTCAAATATTTTCGCTTGCCATTCCTACTGGCGAAACATTCAACTAATGGTGCTACAGAATGGCACAGACTTCCCGTGATTAGTTTTCTATTTCCTTTGGTCTCGGCTACCTATTAGGACTTGCTACACTTTCTTGCCACCTGCTATCTTTCGCCACACAAAATGTTTTTGACATTTTATTAATTTTTCGGTTTATTAATAATAGAAACGAAATATTATTTTAAGAATGTTAAAGAACAGTAAAACTGAAAAATTTGCAACAGTTTTTTTAGAAAATGGCGTTTAAACGCTACTGTAAATGCAAAATTTGAAGCTCTTTTTCACAGAAAAATTTCGAAACACGTCATTTGAAGTCAATTGAAGAACTTACACTCACAAATATAATAGTGTTTATGAATTGCTGGAAATGTGCATATTAAACACATTTGTGTAATTTAAAAAACATGAATTTAAAGAATAATAAAAAGTATTAAACAGTGCAATTAGCACTATCCATTGGAAACGTTTGAAGAAAAAAATATGGAGCCATTTTTGAGAAACTGGCCTTTGAGCCTTTCTGAAAATGCGTAATTTTGAACTAGTTTTCACAGAAAACGGTTGAGTTCTCAAGAAACTTTGTAGGACATTTTTAAAGCCCATGTACTTGTAAATATAATAACGTAAATAAATCGCAGCTAATGTAAATATTAACGACATGAGAGACTAATCAAAACTACTGCTGCAGTACATACTTTCCCGCGTTATTGAAAACTGCTACCTAGTATTGAAATATTGCACTTTCTGCGCAGCTAATATCTTAGCTATTATTTGAAAACGTTCATTTCAACCAAGAAGCAAACATCTCACTGTTGTCATAGCAGTGTTGTCAGAACTATGTGAATTATACAACTGCATAAACATATAATACAAACGTTTTCTAAACTTGTATTAGAACAAGAATCCTGACATCCCGGACAATATAGAGATGTATTCCATAGGGCCATGATTGGCGAAGAGTATTCTAAGACCATGCCACAAATACTCTACTCATTACAAATCGTACAGCATTTGGTGCAAAAACTAAATATTTTCATGCAAATATCAACATAAATTTGGCAATTATAACTCCTCTTCATACAGTTACATCACGTCACAACAATCACATTTAATTCACAGAAATTCGCGAGCGCGAAACCGAATTTCATTGTTGCATTCCCTGTATTGTCGATATTCTGAAAGCTAGTAATTTTTATTTCAAATATTTCAAAATAAAGATATTCTAAAATGTTAATGTGTAAATGTATAACAAAAGGTCAAATGTAAGAAATAATTAAAAAAGAAATAATATACAAAATTGCAAATTTTAATTTACGAGTCATCCAATTGTCCGAGGTTCAGACAAAAGAGCGGGCTATTATGTTTGTCACGAAATTATAGAAAAACTACTCGTCTTTTTAAAAAAGCATGATCTTATTTCAAGGTAAATACAGTTCATTGAGAAAAAAATGTATTTTCACACTTGTATTTGTAAGAAGACGCCGGAGACGAAGCACAGTGAATTTCGAGCGGGCTATTATATTTGTCACAAACTATTTGTATTTTGAGATCTGACTCTTGACTTGACCTTATTTGAAGATCTGTGTTCGATGAGCATATTTCATTAAGAAAAACAATTGCACCTTCACAATTGTAGATGTAGAAAAAAGGCTAACATTTTTTAAATTTTTCATAATTTTTTTCAAAATTAGGAATTTCAAGGAACATGATACCTGCATCATTCTTTAAAGCTTCCTTTATGTTATCTCAGATCCCAAGTTAATAAAAACACGTGCGGATTTTAAGAAAAAATGGTTTAACGAAAACAAAATTCGCAAAAAATATTTGTTTTTGAAAAAATTGAACAGGACCTTTTTTAAAGACCTGTTTTTTATGAACACATTTCATTAAGAAACAAAATTGTATTTTCATAATTGTAGTTGTAGGATGCCAAAAAAGTTTGAATCTTTTCAATTTTCGAAAAATCAACCAAAATGAGACCTTCGCCATTCTCTTAAATGTCCTTCAGATTATCCAACAACAAAAGTTTGTCAAAATTGTTGGCACCATTTATTGAAAATTTTGAAAATGTCCCAGGGGCTTCATGTAAAGTACCGCCAAATTTTATAGAATCTTTTTTCAAAATCTCAAAGCTTCGACTCGAACCAGATTGCTTTCAATTGGTTTTTCGTTATCAAGGACCCACAAAATAGGGATTCTGGCTTCATTACGTGTTAGGAGACTTTTTTCTTAATTAAGCAACTGAATTTATCCACTTTTTCGTTTCCAGGGCCCTGTAATCAAAGTGTTTATGCCAAACATCCGCCGTTTTTTTCGCGCAGCATTACATTACTTTCCCAATACTTTACGTACGTATAGTATACGGGAAAGTAAAAATTACATTTTTTTAATTTTTGAAAAAACAAACAATAGAGAAATATGGCGTTTATGTCATCTCAAAAAGTACATTTAGCACTATCACTACCAACAGTTTAAAGAAAAATTTGGAGCCGTTTTTGAGAAAATGTTTGGCAATTTTTTTAAATTGCGAATATTTCACGCAATGTTGCCATAATACTACTAAACGTTTCAAAAAAATGTTTCTTGTCCTTAATGAAAGAGCTCACTTTGGGGAACAAATTTTATTTGGAGAAAAAATGTCTATCTTCAATTTTGTAATTGTAGGAAGACGCCGAACAAAATTCAAAATTTTTAATTTTCGAAAATTCGAGTTTCAGAGTTAACCGTGAAAATCGGACCTGTGAAGTCTTAATCAGTGTATTTTACTCTATTTTTAAAAGAAATTTTAAGAAAAATTGGAGCCGTTTTTGAGAAAATTTTGAAAATGTCCTGGGGGCTTCGTGTTAAGTACCCCCAAAGTTCAAAGAATGTTTTTCAAAATCTCGGTGCCTCGAGTGGAATCAGATCGACCGGGGAATATTCGTTTTGGAAGAAATCCTACTTATGGTCTAGGTTTGTTTACAGACTGACATACGGACAAATGGATGGACGAACGGACGTTTTGAAAAGACCCAAATTTTCGGTATCAGGGGACCTCAAAATGTGTACTTCCGTTGAAATCACAAAATCGATTTTCCGCAGTATATAACTTTCCCTATACTAAGTATATTTCTTCGTATATACGTACGTATATGGGAAATCAAAAACGAGTTTATTTTTTTTTTTCATGAAGTCGGTAAAAAACATGTTAAGCATGAGAAGCAATGTTAGATAACTTTTGTAGTCATTTGTAACAATATTTAGGCACAGTCTTTCAAAGGAAATGTTCTCTTACAATAAAATTGCCAGAAACGAAGTCTGGAAAAAATAAATTTGGAAAATGGTAATTCATTTTAGAATCAACTGATTTTTCACGTGAAATTAGAGGAAATAATAATATTTTTTTCTTTATTCCCAAAACTTTTTTTCTGTTTCTCTCAAAAAATTGGTTTCAAAGCTGGCTTTGCGTTGCTATGCAGAGACTCACTGTGGTACAGAGGCCGTGCTGATGAAGTCGTGAGTCCTCCTTACCAAGTCATCCACCGCGTGCAAATGAAGGGCCCATCCCCTTGTTCGTAGAGTGTATTTCTGGGTACAAGTGCTTCGAGCCATTCTATCTCTATATTTACTCACGGCCACCTCCGGAAGTTGATCTAGAAAAGCAAAGCCGTGGGACGATCACGTACAGCCTATATAAAGCATACTTCGACCATAACAATTGACGTCATTTATTTCTTCCCGAGACTTTGATTTCCATTTCCGGAAACAACGCTAAGGAAGAAAGACGCGAAAATGTGCAGCTGTGAATCGCAGTGCCGCGCTATCGCTGCCGGCATTTGCTGTCGCAGGCGCTGGGCGCGGCGGAACGGGCGGTGCGGAGAGGGGGGGCGCTGGGAGGGGGCGTGGCGGGGCGGAGAGCAGGCGAAGGGCGGCGCCGACAAGAGAACGCGGAATGGGACGGGGCGGGGTGGAGTAGAATGGATAATAGGAACGGTTGCTCGACCGCAAGGAAGAGCCAAGGAAAAATATTCTCTCTTCGAAGTCCCTGTGACCCACCCACACTCACATATCTAAACCATAACATAGCATGGATTCCGGATGGAACGCCACGGCAAAATACCTTGGAGTATTACTCGACAGACGACTCACATGGAGACCTAATATCACGCATAGAATTACACTAGCCACTAAAAGAACACACCAGTTATATCTCTTACTTAACAAATCATCCCCACTCCAATTACACACATCCATTCATCTCTATCAAACAATGATATGACCTATATTAAGTTATGCATCTTCTATCTGGACCGCAGCATCCAAAACAAATATTCATAAAATCGAAAAATTTAAAAATAAATTCCAAAGAATAATCACAAAAGCACCCTGGTTTATCCCAAACTCTCAAATCCATCAAGAACTCGGTATCACCCCTATCTCTGTACATTTCTCCCTTCTATCCGGAAAATTCTATAACAAAATTTCTCGAATACTTTCAGCTACCCATTTCAAACTTGGCAAACAGAACCCTCATCGTAAACGATTGAAAAGGAAATTACCCAGAGAAATTTTTGACCCTCCTTAAGCAGACTGGAAACGATTAGCCTTTCCGTGTAATATAAAGTGCTTCTGAAAAAGGAAATAATCACGATTAAAGAAAATATCTTGTAAACAACTTCCTGTATAAAATAAAATCAACTACTGTATCAGTCGTTCACAGCTGCTAAGGGCCACAGGCCAAGCAAGAATGAATGAATGAATGAATGAATGAATAAATAAATAAATAAATAAATAAATAAAAAGGTTCCTCGGCCAGCGGGAAGGGGGCGGGCAGGGTCGGAGAGCGCAGCGGAATGGAGTAGAAAGTGGCTGGGGCTGCAGGGAGCGGAGAGCGGGAGTGGAATGGAAAGCGAGGGGGCGGCATGAGGTCGGGACGCGGGCGGGGCGGAGGGCATATGCAGCACGTGAGCGAAGCGGAGTACACGGCTAGCAATGGGCCGTGGTAGGTGTGGCGGAATGCGGGGCAGGGAACGCGCTGTGATCTCAACATAATAACTGGATGTACAACTGCAATGCTTTCAAGTGCTGAAAATCGCGACGGTCGTTTTTCGTTAGGTTGGCTGAGGTGAACGTCTTCCTAGTGACTTTGTTACGAGTGAAATGTGTCTTGTATGTTAGTGATGCTTACAATCGTTTCTGTCAAAGAAAATGCCAAAAGCAATCGGTTGTAAAGAACGCTAACAAACACAGTAAACTAGATGTGAATGTTTTTAGATGAGATATTTAGCCATAACTTTTTTAACATTTTTTATGTTTTCGACAACCATTATTTGCTATAAGTCGATCGAAGAAAATTATTAAAGATACGCAAACCAAGAACACTCCCCTCCGTTAATGTTAAAAAAGTTTCCAAGAAATGAAATATTGTGTTTTGTTTAAGTATTATAGGTAAATTGAAATTTCAAAGTATTAAATATTGATTACTTTCAACTTTTTTAAGTTCTGGTGATCATGAAAGAGAATAAGTGTTTAAAATTGGAATGAGACCCTATCTCCTTCTATTTGGTTCTGAGGTAACTAGGACAGAATAGACGTTCACCGTCATGGTGGTCCGTGACGATTTCTGAGCACAGAGTGTTGTCTCCTCTAGAGCTCACCGTGTGGTGGCGAGGAGGAAAATCGAAACGCGGAGAGCGGCAAAGGCGGAGCGTCGCGGTCAGCGGAAAAGAAAGCGATCGTGGAGGTGGAGCGTGGCGGAAAGTTGTAAAGAAGAACTCGCTCCAATGGCCACGCTGGTTAAGGCGCTCTGGGTCTGCGCGCTTCACCTCACGAAAGATGTCAGGTTCGAATCCCAGTCCTCGATTTATCCAATAAGCACTTACACCACGAATTTAACCTTCATCCCAAAGCTCACCATATAGCCTTCCTTGCCAATAACTTCTATTCCCCCTCATCAGCCAAGATAGACACATTAGCGTAGGTAAATATGATGAAACCCCCAACAAGAATAAAAATAGATATCCTATCCACTCATTTCTAAACATTTTTGCAAGTATTAATGATTCTTAGAGGTGCTCGGTGAGTCCCCTCGTCAATTGTAGTCTTAAATAGATTAGTTTATAGTAAATTAGGTGTAAGCCAACAAAACAAATGGAGAGTTGTAAAAACTGACCTTTGCATAACAATCCTATTTGAAATAAAAATTTAAATAAAAAAGAGTTATAAAGAAGGCAGGTGAATAGGAGAGCGGTAAAGAAGGCAGGTGGAGAGGAGAGTGGTAAAGAAGGCAGGTGGATAGGAGAATAATAAAGAAGGCAGGTGGATAGGAGAGCGGTAAAGAAGGCAGGTGAATAGGAGAACGGTAAAGAAGGTAGGTGGATAGGAGAATAATAAAGAAGGCAGGTGAGGAGGAGACCGATAAAGAAGGCAGGTGGAGAGCAGAATAATAAAGAAGGCAGGTGGATAGGAGAGCCGTAAAGAAGGCAGGTGGATAGGAGAATAATAAAGAAGGCCGGTGGAGAGGAGAATAATAAAGAAGGCAGGTGGAGAGGAGAGCGGGAAAGGAGGCAGGTGGATAGGAGAGCGGTAAAGAAGGCAGGTGGATAGGAGAACGGTAAAGAAGGCAGGTGGAGAGGACAGCGGTAAAAAAGGCAGGTGGAGAGGAGAGCGGTAAAGGAGGTGTGGAGGGGAAAGAGAGGGGCGGCGTGCAGCTCAGCATAGAGCGGGACGGGACGGGACATGGCGAGGCGGAAAGGGCGCGAAGTGGCGGAGAGCGAGATCGGAAATAGAGTCGCCCGGCGCCGATCCGTCGCGGAAATTGGGGCTGAAACGAAGCCGCGAAGACGCGGCGCGCGGGATCGGCGGCGGCGGCGGCAGCGGTAGGCCGCGATCCGAAAGCGATACGAGCACCCCGCCGCCGCCGCCGCCACCTCAGACGTGGCGACGCCCCAGATCGCCCCGGAAAGTGGGACGCCCACGTACCACTATGTGACGCAGTCGCTGGTGGATGTTTCTTTTGTTTTGTTTTTTTGTTGTGTTTTTTACACGTGTTTGTTCGCCACGGAGACTGTTCGAAAAATGTTTATAATCCCTGTGACGGGAGAGTTTCAGTACAAAAAAATTCGCTGTTATCCGGCGCTCGATTACATAACTTTCTCTTCTTACAAGAAAATTCGTAAGGCGAGAAAGTTAAATTGTTTCTATCAGCTCCCTAAAATGACAAATTGTGATGATAATGGAAATATTATTTCCATTCATTCAAGGTAATGAGATTTTAAAATCAAGTCTGACTCAAACATTTCCAACAATTGCACTCATAGTCAATGAAAATTCTCTCCAAGTTCGTAACAGTCACGTGTGCACTCTCGTATTTAGAAAGAAGCAAGACTCAACGCGAGTACAGCGCTGGCTTACGATTGTACGAAATTAATGTTTCAACTTTCTTAAAATTACGAAATTATCAGTATTCTTATCTATACTTTCTTGAGCTAACTTATATTCTTCATAAGATTTATTATTCAAACTGATTAATAATAAACACAAACAATAGCGAACTTAAAACACATTAATAATAATGAACTTAAAAAATGATATATATGGTGTTGAACGCTTCCTTATGCTAAAATATATTTTTAGACATTTCTTACATTTAGATTTAAAAGGTCTGTCTTACAATTGAGTTCTTTAGCACTATTCTGTCTCGTTTTCTCTTTCTCCTCTAATTACGTTTGACACTTCGCTCACGTTTGACAGCTGTCGGCTTGATGTGAAAGTTCCTTCTGCACTTCTTTGTTCGTCTCTTCTCCTGACCAGGCGTTTTTGAGCGTTTCCTTCAAGGTATCACTGAACCTTTCGAGTTGCCTCTCTGAAGTGTGCTAGCATTCCTTAGCCTCCCAGCGGTGCATACACTTAGTGATCAGAAGCATCCGCGCACGTCCAAAAACATACGTTTTTCATTTTAGGTGCATTGTGCTGCCACCTACTGCCAGGTAGTCCATATCAGCGACCGCAATAGTCATTACAGACATAGTGAAAGAGCAGAATGGGGCGCTCCGCGGAACTCACGGACTTCGAACGTGTTCAAGTGATTGGGTGTCACATGTGTCAGAAGTCTGTACGCGAGATTTCCACACTCCTAAACATCTCTAGTGACACTGTTTCTGATGTGATAGTGAAGTGGAAATGTGAAGGGACATGTACAGCACAAAAGCGTACAGGCCGACCCCGTCTGTAGACTGACAAAGGCCGCCGACAGTTGAAGGGGGACGTAAAGTGTAATAAGCAGACAGCTATCCAGACCATCATACAGAAATTCCAAACTGCATCAGGATCCACTCCAAGTACTATGACTGTTGGGCGGGAGGTGAGAAAACTTGGATTTCACAGTCGAGAGGCTGCTCATAAGCCACACATCACGCAGGTATATGCGAAACGACGTCTCGCTTGGTGTAAGGAGCGTGAACATTGGACGATTGAACAGTGAAAAAACGTGGTGTGGAGTGTCGAATCACGGTACACAATGTGGCGATACGATAGCAGTGTGTGGTTATGGCGAATGCCCGGTCAACGTCATCTGCCAGCGTGTGTAATGCCAACAGTGAAATTCAGAGGCGGTGGTTATGAGGTGGTCGTGTTTTTCATGGAAGGGGCTTACACCCCTTGTTGTTTTGCGTGGCACTTTAACGGCACATTGATGTTTTAAACACCTTGCTTCCCACTGTTGAAGAGCAATTCGGGGATGACGATTGCATCTTTCAACACGATCGAGCACCTGTTCACACTGCACGGCCTTTGGCGGAGTGGTGACACGGCAACAATATCCCTCTAATGGACTGCCTGGACTGAGTCTTGACTTGAATCCTATCGAACACCTTTGAGATGTTTTTGAACGCCGACTTCGTGCCAGGCCTCACCGTCCTACATCAATACCTCTCCTCAGTGCAGCACTCCGCGAAGAATGGGCTGCCCTTCCCCAAGAAACCTTCCAGCACCTGATTGAAAGTATGCCTGTGAGAGTGGAAGCTGTCATGAAAGCCAACAACCTATTGAATTCCAGCATTACCGATGGAGGGCTACACGAACTTGCCATTTATGAGATACATCAGTCATTTTCAGCCACGTATCCGGATACTTTTGATCACTTAGTGTATCACGTGTATTGTGACATCTCACATGGACATATTGTTAACTCGAATATTTATTATTCGGAATATTTATTAGAAAAATATATGACATTGTTCATAGTGACAAATGACGGTGCGGAGTCAAGAACATTAATGTATATTTTACTACTAAAGTGATAGATCGGTGAAATTAGAGCAGATGGATATAAAAAATAAAGAATAATAATTTAAAGTTACGAGGAAATAGCATAGAGGTTCAAAAACACACTAGTGATGAAATTATAATAATTATATTTTTCTTTCGTAAGACAAGTGAATGGGAGACATCTTATGTAAGTAAGGATCTAAAGTGTAATAAAAATGATAGAACAACGACATTTCCAAAACATTTAAGGATGTAAGAAGACAAAAAACTTATATTATTAATTCACGTAGAGAGTGAGTAAACGCGAATTGGAATAAGAAAGAAAATGCAATTTTCTTTATCGAAAAACATACGTGTGACAAATGAAGGGAAGAGACGTCGATTGTTTTGGAAATTTTAGTGGATGAAGAAAGGAGTTAGTAAAAGAATGCTTGTAGACCCGGTGGGTACAGACGGTGGTGCCCGGTTGATGTTGAATTTTGATAGTGCATGCTGATGGAGATTAATGGATGTCGGGGTGCAGATTGCTGAACAATTATGGAGTGGTATCGAAAAACGATAAAGAAGAGTTAAAAAATGATTTAATGGTTCCGCGCCCGGCTGTATCAAGACTCCGAAAAGGGATGTGGTTCCATTTTCATTTTTGTTTTTTCGTCACAACAGCCATTTATGAAAAGGCCAAGTTGTGTTTTGCTCAAGAAAAGAAAAACATTATTTTCAAAGCAAAAATTACCATGCCCATTGTAAAAGAAAATGCGCGCTTGTGTGAATAAGTTTCTTTCAGTGTTGTGTGAATGCGTTGTAAATATTTATATTTTTTATGTTTGTTACAAGAGGGATCACTATTAGTATGAAATTGTTTGTTAGTTTCAATAAAATGTTTTACAGCACTGCGGAAATCTTGTGTGGTCCGGAATAGAATTTTAATTTTGTTGGTCTTGAATTCTGTTGTAAAGTTATTAGATATTTTATTTTTAATTTCACAAATAAGTTCGGCGTGTTTGCTTGTGGCAGTGACAAAACTTGGTGGAATTTTCTTTGGATCTGATGATTCTTCAGGAATTTGTTCCTTGAGAAAGCTAAATCTATTGGAAATTTTTACGTTGTACAGATTCTGGTGGTCTGAGTTATTATTATGATGGATGTTACCTTGCGTTGCCGCGCGTTTGCTGTCACCTTCTTCGCAGTTCTCTATCGGTCTTTTACCGGATAGAGTCCCGGCGGGCGCCTGGTTGGAGGATGACGGGATGCCAGATGATGGAGCAGAGGGGCTGGTGTCCATCGGTGATGTGGTAGGGGGCTTTTGATTCGCACCCATTTGGAAATTGCTGGATTGATCTGCCAGATTCCGTATTGATGATTGGCAAAGGTGTTGCTTCACCGTTTAATGTGATTAGGGCCGCACTAATTAACTCCCGTGTGATGGCATTGTTTTCGTTGCTCATGAATGAGAGTAACGAACGGTTGATGAACGCACTGCACTCACTAGTTTTGAATATCTTCGATGCACTGAATGAATAGGACTTTGGATAGTTTAAACACAATTAATACTTAACTGGACGGACGAAACACTAGACAAATACTGAAGTCCAACAGAGACTGGTCTGGCCTTACTCGGCGCGGGACGATAGTAGCTGCTGATAACGGAGCGACTGCTCCGGCCCGCAGCTGAAGCGAGAATCGACAGGGTGTTATATTCAAAACTAGTGCTCCTTTAACAGCACATACTATCACGTCTCATTTGTAATGGCTACGCAATATACAATACAGTCTACGTAATCTTGCAAAAACAATATTTCTAGCAGGAATTAATTTCTTCATGCTGGGATTTGATCTCGGGTCCTTAGAGTTAACACGCCGGGGAAGTTTGCCCTACACAGCTAAGCTCTTTCTATCCCGACGACAAAAGAAAGTGAAACATTTCTATTTGCAGGTTTTGAAAATTCAGTGTTTAATTTACAGATTTATTAATTCCAGATCTAGCTTTAAAAACAGATTACATGATGGAAAAAATCTCTATCATCAATATTGTATTTCGACAATGTTAATTTTTATTTGAAATTTTCGGAAATTTATATGGTTCGCCCAAAATTGGACCTAGGCCATTTATAAACGTCTTAAATATAAAGCTCTATTCGAGGAAATGTTTTTAAAGAAAAAGTGGGTTTGGGGTAAGTACCTTCAAAATTCGTTTCAATTTCGAAGATTTGTGACACCATCCAGATTGTTGGAGGAATATCCATTTTGGTGAAAATTCTGTTTATTTTAGGCTCCATAATTACTCATATGTAGACGGACAGACAAAGAGAAATTTTTCGAAAATCACTTTTTCAGGATCAAGAGCACTCAAAATGCAAGCGTTTTGACAACCCTCTGAATAGAAACTAATATACGAACAAGATCAACATCTGTCCGTCCGTCCGTCCGTCTATCCGTCCGTCTCTGTCCGTCCTTCTGTCCATCTGTGAACACTGCTAGTGCCTAAACCATGAGTATGATTCCTTTCAAAATGGATATTCTCCGGTCGATCTGGATTCATTCGAGGCGCCTCTAATTTGCAAAACTTTCTTCAAAATTCGGGGATACTTTAAATGACACCCCCGGACATTCTCAAACTTTTCTCAAAAACGGCTCCATATTTTTCTTTAAATTTCCTTAACACTAGAAAAAATACACTTATAAAGGTGGCACAGGCCCGATTTTATGGTTAACTTTGAATTTTCAAATTTTCAAAAATTGCAAAAGTTTGAATTTTTGCGGGCGTTTAGTCTGTATTGCTGTTTAGTTCTTAAAATAATATTTCCGTCCTACTATTAAGAAACCGAAAAATTTAGAAAATGTCCAAAAAAAGGACTTCGTGCGGCGATAGATGGCATCTGGCAAGAGTATATGGCAAATCCGAATAGCTAGCCGAGACCAAAGAAATAGAAAACTAATACGGGAACGTCTGTGCCATTCTGTAGCTAGTTTTTACATTTCTGGAGTCAGGTAATTTCTGAATCCGTTGATCTACATGCTTGTCCTACATACATAAGAAACGAAATTAAGTGGTTTGAGTGAGTGGTCCATTAACCCTTATCCGGCTCTGTTGGATACTGTGGGTTATATTTACTATCATATAAAGTAAACAAAAATATTTCTATTATTACGCTTTCATGACTTTGATTCTGATCTATTGAGCGTCCGCGTATGAAGTTTAACAATTTTTTGTCAATAAACAGAAGTGAAAATAATTATTTCGTTTTAAAGTAACGTAACCGGACAAGCAGTATCCAAAAGACATTGTGTTCTTTCGGTAGGAGACAATGGTTTCTTTTTTTTAATTTTATTTTCTGCCTGTTCGACTGTACAAGTTTTTCGTTTTCTGATTTCCATTTTGTCACAATTGTCAAAATATTGTTATTCTTTTGTTTATTAAGTCTGTCAGTTGTGGAAATCTGTACATTTTAGTATTGATATGCGACAAATAGTTTCTTTCGGTAAGAAAGAACATTTGGCGATTTCCATTTAGTCACAACCGCGAGGTCTCTAGGAAGGAGACTCAGCTCCTATGCTGAGTGGGGGTATGTGCAAACAGTATTGTGGAACAGTTTTTATGTCCCACCTGTATAGGGAGCAACAATGGGGCTCAAACGTTTCAAGTGATTATTTTTCTTCGATGTGATGACAAAACCACGGGATTCACAAGACGTCGGAATGATAAATGTGCCGCTTTGAGGGACGTGTAAGAAAATTCAGTGAATATTTGAAAAAGTAATACCATCCTGGAACAGACATTACTGTCAATGAAATGCTAATTCTAATACAGGACAGATGCCCATTCAAACGGTACATACCAACTAAACCAGACTAGTATAGTATGATGGTGTGGTGGACCAGCGATGTTAGTACTATCCTCTAAATTTTTTGCCGTATACCGGGAAGGAAAAAAGGTGAAAAGGGCGCTTCCGGGTTTCAGTAGCAGAATGATTCAAAATCTCTCCGAACCTTATCAAAGAGCTCACGTGACAATTATGTCACGGACAAGCCCTTCACAGAACGTCTTCTGATAAATGGCCTCGCTCTTGTTGGAGCTGCTCAAAAGAACAAGAGAATTCATTCCTCGAGAATTCCATCTCCATAAAAGTCGACCCGTGAATTCCATCTTTCTCGACTTTTCAACGGAATCTACTTTCGTATCGTACGTTTCGAAGCAGAATAAATCAATCCCTGCACAGAAGTGCTAGGTAATAAACCAAAAATAATACTTCATTACAATTCTACGAAATTTGGAGTTGACCCCCCCCCCCTGCCTGGAGCAGCGCATACACTCATACTCGTGTCAAAGAAAAATAAACAGAAGACCATTCGCATTCGTCATGAAGTGTCTGAATGTTGCTGCAGTGGCAGCATTTGTCTTCTGTCAAATGCCCAGCCAACGTGGAATATGCGGAAGCACAATACTCAAAACAGGTGGTGCTACAGAATGGCACAGACTTTCCCGTATTAGACTTTCCTTGGGTCTTCGCTAGCTATTCGTAATTGCGACATACTCTTTCTTGCCAGCTACCATCTATCACCTCCAAAAGTACATTTTTTTGATCATTTTCTTAATTTTTCGGTTTCCTATTGGTAGAACGAAAATATTAATTTTAGAATATTAAAGAACACAGAAACCTAGACGTAAATGGCAATTTTCTTTTAAAAATTATGTGCCGTTTAAGAGAAAATGGCATTTTAGCACTACTAAAAATGCAAAATTTGAAGCTCATTTTCACCGAACATTTATGAGTTTTCGAAATACTTTATTTAAAGTTATTTGAAGCACTTACACTCACAAATATAATAATGTTTACAAATTGCTGGTAATGTGCATATTAAAGATGTGCGAGATCTTTCAAAAAAATTACAATTACGTATTTTTTGAAAAAACAAAAAAAATATTCAAAATAAACTTTACGCTATACTAAAGAGTGTAATTAGCACTATCCGTTGCAAAAGTTTCAAGAAAAAAAATTTGCAGCCATATACGAGAAATGTCGTTTAAGCATTTCTGAAAATGCCGAAATTTGAGCTACTTTTCACAGAAAACGGTAGTGTTTTCGAGAAACTTTACTTGACATTATTTAAAGCATGTATACTTGTAAATATAATAATGTGAAAAAGTCGCCGATAGTGTAAATATTAACGACGTGAGAGACAAGTAAAAAATTAAATTTTTGTAATTTTTGAAAAAAACCAACCGATAGACCAAAATGGCTTTTATGTCATTGATAGAGTACATTTAACACTATCCCTACCAGAAGTTTAAAGAAAAAATTTGGAGCCATTTTTGATAAAATGTTGAAAATCCCCGGGCGGCTTCTTATAAAATACCCCCAAATTTTGAAGAATCTTTTTCAAAATCTCAAAGCTTCAACTAGAATCAGATCGACCGAGGAATATCCATTTTGGAAGAAATCGTATGTATGGTTTAGGCGCTAGCAGTGTTCACAGACGGACAGACAGACGGACGGACAGACGGACGTTTTCCTTTCAATTGGGTTTTCGGTATCAAGGACCTAGAAAACAGGGTTTCTGGCTACACCACGTGTTAGGGGATTTTTTTTTCTAATTTAGCAACTAGTTTTATCCACTTATTCGTTTTCACGGCCCGGCAATTAATTTTTTTCCGCCGAAAATTGGCCATTTTTTCGCGCAGCATTACATAACTTTCCCTATACTACGTATATCACTCCGTGTATACGTACGTATACGGGAAAGTAATAACTTTTACGTGAGGAATCACAAGGCCTCATTCAATCACACATTGAAAGAAGTACTATAAGACTTCAGCAAAAGACACTTTCAGCTCTAAAAGAAGTTGGACTGAAACTAAATTCTTCGAAGATGAGTAGTTGTGCACCGTGCTAATCAGGGAAGAAAAAAATTCACTTGCGTGGCTACGCACTCAGAAAAAACTTGCAGCAAATGCCACCAGTTAGTCTGCAACGAGCATAATGATGTAATCCATCTTTGCAAGAATTGTAAATAATGAACTACTTTAATCAAAATGTCTGAATTTAGAGATGAAAAATGTTAACTTGCTCAATGTGCGTTGAATTCTCTTGTAAGGTTGAAAAACCTTTTACTCCACCATCACATCTCATCAAACTCATTCAAGTTTTTGGGATAATAAAGGAATTATTTTCATTAATTATTAATGTTCCGTCATTATATTGAAGTCTTAAAACAATTAAAGCAATAGGTGTGGAAAAGTTGAAGACGAGAATCGTTGAAAACATTGATTGCACAATAGTGTCTGGTGGACACTGCTTGCCCGGATATGTTACTAGAGTACCTTACCCGGAAAGGGTTAAAACAGAGTGTCCTGTTTAAACAGTCGTATGAATCAGTTATTAATCAAATTATACTAAACCTAACTCATTTTGTTACTAAACGCCTCTCGTACAAATTTATTTTTATTACCTCAGTTTTCTTTATATTCGCAGTTAATTTCACAATACATCACGCAGAATGCAAATTACTCTTGCACCATTTGACGTACCATCACTTAGAAAAGAAAACTGTTAATTACTCTTTCTTCAAAAATACTTAGATAAATTGTGGCAACTATTAACATTTGTAAAAACCTTTTCACTGCATAAATTGCCAATGATCTTCACGGAAGAAAAGCATAAGAAGAGTAATTATTTTTTAATATTCATAAACACTTCAAACAAATGACTTGTCTAAATATGAAAAATAGTTCTTCCCCTACTATGATCGTCAGCTGTGTTTCAGTGGCAGCAACCAAGCCACAATATGGGCCCATGTAACCGACTCGGGAGTAATAGTCTGTACAAAGAAATTTCCATGACAAAGACATTATGAATTTTTATTTCAGTAGCAGTGACAATACGTGCTTAAAAGATTTTTGAAGAACGAACAGGCCGAGATACGTTAATTTAAATATTGATGCTCAAAAACAGCTGGGACGGAGTCACTTTGTCTCTCTGCACAAAGAACACGTAGGACACATGGTCGATTCTATTATGACACCCTGCACAGCCGCTTGCAATATACGCATTGCGTTTTCCGAATAACACGAGCTCTGCAGATTCCCTTCTTCTCCTTGAATGTCTACATATTTTATCGAATAATGCGCATAAGTAAAGTGGGTGTTGACATGTCACTGCGATGAGTAGCTTACTTTATTATTCATACTTCAATCATTAATATGTACTGAATACTGTAATTGTGTTTTTAATTAAAAACAATAATCAGTTTAAAACTTTCTCCGCTTTACAAGTTTCTCCAATAAAATACGTATCATTATAGAATATTTACAAAGATATAAACCTACTAGTGATGTTACAGAATAGCGTAGACTTTACCGTATTATTTTTCTATTTCCTCTGGTCTCGGCTAGCTATTCGTACTTGCCACATGATCTTGCCAGCTGCCATCTATCGCCACTCAAAATACACTTTTTTGACATTTTCTTAAATTTCAGGTTTCGTAATAGTAGAACGGAAATATTATTTTAATATTATTATTATTATTATTATTATTATTATTATTATTATTTCTCTAAATCACGACTAAAGATGTTATGAGTCGGCTAAGTATAAAATCTACTCCAGGTTGCAACCAGCTACCTAAGGAGTAGATCTATGGTCTGTCGGTGCCTCTACAATACTTTGCGCAAAATGTGGGCTGTTCCAAATAAAGCTATTTCTTGCACTTCCCAGTCTTTTGAATTACCTGGGAGTTTAGACAAGTTCTTACTCAAATTTTGCGGAACAAATCCCAGAGCTCCGATAACTATAGGGACGATCTGTGCTTTTACGCCCCACATTCGGCTAATCTCGATTTCCAAACTCTTGTATTTAAGACGTTTCTCTGCCTCCTTGGTAACGACGTTTTGATCGCAAGGTACAGCAACATCGACAAGTAAACAGGATTTGTTCTCCTTTATTATTATTATTATTATTATTATTATTATTATTATTATTATTACTACTAATCCCATGTAGGTCTAAGGCCTTCTGATTTCTCAGAGAAGATTTGTGCTGTCAGCTACTTGAGGCCTTGTACTTAGCTAGTTCGCTGTCTGGTAATACACTTGTCGCTATGTTCAACTTCATTAGTTAACCGACTTGGTTCACTATTCTAAGTTTGTTATTGACAATTTTCATTTGTATAGCTTCTTTAACTGTTTGTACATTGATACCTATAGTTTGTTTTTTTTGATATTCACACTTTCGTTAATCACTTATTGTCTTTCACTTTAAAGAATATAAAGAACAGTAAAACCTTCCCTCTAAATGGGAATTTTCTTCGAGAAATTAGGATCCGTTTATAAGAAAATGGCGTTTAAGCACTACTACAAATGCCAAAATTGACCCTCTTTCTTACAGGAATCTTTTGGGGTTTCGAAAAACTTAATTTGAAGTAACCGCTACTCTGGGGAAAGACAGGGACTTGCCCCGGCGTCTTGATTCGACTGTGGCGCTGGCATGGAAAGCTCAACTCTGAGGCGGCAGAGCGGCTCGACCCAGAGATTAAACGGGGAGGTTCCCGAGAGGGGTAACTGCGTTCTGGGGGGATCCAGATACCAGCCTGAAGGGGTTCTTGCTCAGGATGGGGGTGCAGATAAAGTGCCAAACCCATGCGAGCATTCCTGCTGGTAGAACAAAAAATTATGTAGAGTTCTCGACCACGCAGTGCCCCATGTTAATGATGTATTGCACGTAAAAAATCCTCGAGCCTAAAAGAAGCCTCTGAACTAAATTCAAATCGTCTTATGCGCCCGAGGGATACTTGCTTTCTCTCCTAGTCGGTGAAAGGGGCGCAGCGAAATTTTCTGTGGTTGGGTGGAAGACCAGCCCTGATGTCCTGAGATTGACTGTTCGTGATTCCAGGTACGTCAACTGCTATTGTCATTAGTCCCGTAAGTGTAGCGTATGTTTTGCTCGGGAGGTATCTGTGATCTTTGCCTCGCTGGATGGCGAGATCCGGCGCCGACCTACCATCGGCCAAGGGGGCTTTCCACAACCATGTATCTCACACAAGCGGGGCACCGCCCCAGCTAGCTCAAGCTCTAAGCTCCCGACAGGTAATGTAGTGCATGTTAGTGGAAGTGTGTGTGTGAGGATAGGACAAGGATGAGGAAGGAAAGATCGCGCGCGGTCCGTGGCCCGTTTGTTAGGGTACTGCTCCGGCATTCGCATGGTGCCGATCGGAGAAACCACGGAAAACTACCGATCAGAGCAGCCGGCCGCTAGAATTCTCCTCCAGACAGCGACTGAATTGGACCTAGCTATCTTGTGAGGGTCGCGAATTCTGCCATCGTCAGGGCACGAACCTAGGACCTCCCGGTGAGAGCACTGCAGTAACATCCGTCGATGCTCTGAGACGCCTGACCCGGTCTCGTGACCTGAGAGTCGTCACGTAAAATAAGGCATCATTGATTGATTGAACGTTAAATGAACCTCTTGAATAGCGTAGCTCTCCCCATCTTCACTCAGCATATGGTGTCGCCCATCCAGTGAAAAAATCTTGCCTGGGGACGCGTGGGCAACGCTTAACAACGCGGATTATTATCTAAATTTTAATTAAAAGCTTTGACACGCGGACGCAGAGAAGGGATGCGACAATAATTGTAATTAAAAATGTACAGATGAGATTTTAATAACCTCGTGGATGTAATTTTGTGGGATTTTCACTGTTATCAGGTGTTGCCTTTTACGTCATGACACTTTGAAGTAAAGAAAGGAGCTATTTGATGTCACTTTTGTTCGAGAAAAACTATGGATTTGGAAAATATTCAGACGTAAAGTTACTGCTGAACTGCTGAGTCGAAGAAATAAAAAATTTTCAAATGTTAGTTATTTAATGTATAACAGAGATTCCGACTAATTTTTATGTCATTTGCCGTCTGGCAGATTGTTTCTCTGGTAATAACTAATAGAATCTACCTAATCAAATCTTATTCACAAGTTATTCAATTATACATTCTCACGTTTCAAAAATACACCCATAGCCAATGAAATGCAATATATATGAGTGTTTTAATTAATTACAATTTTTTATTCATAAATTTTGCTGCAAATTAAGTTTCAATGTAGTAGTTTATTTTTATGGTCTCCTTATCTTTCAATTCATCTTTATCATATACTAATTTAACAACAGACTGGAAGTTAAATCACATTGTAAATTTACACGTTCATATAAACATCGTAGAACATCCTTTGCGAAAAATCGAGAAACACTAAAGAATCCGAATCGCAATTCGATTCATTCGATTGCGCTCACTTTCCAAATTAAATAATATTTCCATCACATTTCAACTTGAATTTATTTCATATCCTTCTGTACACAAGAGTAGATACCGAAATTTTAGCATAACGTAATCCAACCTGACCCAATTACAAATTGAAATGTTGAAACGAAATATCCAGCGCCCGTTTCACGCCAGAAGATAACAAACATTCAGCGCGTGAAGTTTAATTGAAAGCTATTCTATAGGTATTCCAAAAGTCTAAAGGGACAACTCGTTATTTAATTTCAATTAACAACAATACTGTACAAGCCAAACCTTGAACTAGGTCAATAGAAGCTGATGCGATTAGACGAAAGACTTGTGTTTTCTTTGTTGAATTCACGGGTTGATCTGAACACTTGGGCATCGTCTCACTCTCCGCATGTAGAGTGGGCTAAAAGTCCAACATTTAGCACCAGCGCTAAATGTTGGACTTTTAGCTCGCTCTACTGCTCTCAAACAGCCACTTTTACAGTGACAATTCATATATTTTCATGCTGAAATGAATATTTTATTTCCTTGATGTAATTTTACACATATTTTTAGATATCATCCGTCAGTGTTTAAATATATCACAACTAGTGGTGCTGCAGAATGGCACAGACTTTCCGGTATTAGTTTCTTTATTTCCTTGGGTCTGGGCTAGCTATTCGGAATTGCCACATACTCGTGCCAGCTGCCATCTATCGCCGCCCAAACTACATTTTTTTGACATTTTCTTAATTTTTCTGTTTACTAATGGTAGAACGGAAATATTAATTTCAAAATATTAAAGAACACAAAAACCTCGTACTATATGGCAATTTTCCTGTAAAAATTTGTAGCCATTTTTTAAGAAAATGGCGTTTAAGCGCTACTATAAATGCCAAATTTGAAGCTATTTTTCACAGAAAATTTTCGAACACTTCATTTTAAGTCATTTAAAGCACTTACACTCACAAATTCAATAGTGTTTACAAATTGCAGATAATGCAAATTGCAGGTGTGAGAGATCTTTCAAAACAATTACATTTGTGTAATTTTTGAAAAAACAAAAAAAATAGCCCAAAGTTAACTTTACGTCATATTAAAGACTTCAATTTGCTCTATAGGTTCCGAACGTTTGAAGAAAATATTTATAAGAAAATGGAGTTTGAGCGTTTATGAAAATGCGGAATTTTGAGCTATTTTTTCACAGAAAACGCCTGAGGTTTCTAGAAACTTTATATGATATTATTTAAAGCATATGTACTCATAAATGTAATACTGTGAACAAATCGCAGTTAATGTAAATATTGCCGACGTGAGTGACCAGTCAAAAAAAATCATTTTTGTAATTTGTGAGAAAAAAAGAATAGAGCAATTTGGAGTTCATGTCGTCTTATAGAGTACAGTAGACACTATCCCTAACAAAAGTTTAAAGAAAAAATGTGGAACCGTTTTTGAGAAAATCTTGTTTTTGTATTTTTTTTAAATTGCGCATATTGCACGCAATATTGCGCAAAAACTGCTAAAATGTTCATAATAATTCACAAGACTTTAAAGGAAGAACTCACTATGAAGAAAAAAATTATTTGAAGGAAAAATATCTGCAATTTTGTAGTTGGAGGAAGACGCCGAATAAAATTCAAACTTTCGCAATTTTCGAAACTTCAGAGTTAACCGTGCAAACCGGACCTATGCCACCTCAATAAGTGTATTTTACTCTATTCTTACCAGAAATTTGAAGAAAAAACTTGGTGCCGTTTTTTTTTAATTTGAAAATGTCCGGGGGGCTTCATGTAACGTACAACCATAAATCTGCGGGCAAACCTCACTGAATCCGTTGTAAGGCTAAATAGATGCAAAATGAAATGTCTATTGGGAATAGAAAACGAAGAGCAATCTTTCATAGAATTTGGAAGTGGATAACTTCATAAGAAACAAGTTTCTATTCGAAACGGAGTCAGGCCTAATTAGGACTATAGTAGAGCTTGACCTAGTAAAAAAATTCTACAATTCTACTTTCTTTTCCACATCGAAAAATAATATTTGAAGTATTCTAAAGAAACAATGTTTTGTCTCTACCGTAACGTGAAAATACAAAATGTAATTTGTCATTATGATATCACATTTAATTGATTGCTCATTATCATTAATTTTGTGTAAAACAGAAATTGAGAAATAATTAATTTATCACATTTATTAACTTCGTCTTTATAAATTTCTAAAAACTAATGTAATTGTACTTTTGAAATTAAGCAACGATTGTTCATTGCTTTGATCGCAAATTATAGTTAAAGACGGCACTTTTTACGCCCAGTCCCAGATTCATTCGTAAAATTAAAAAAATTAACGGCATATTTTTCTCCGTTTCATTTCCTTCATTGATTGAGAAAACTAGGGATTTCTTGTTAACTGAAAGCTCATTATTTACTGCCAATGTAAGAATGTGATTCTCCGATATCGGGATTCCCGTTGCAAAGAAGATGAACAACCTTCCGCATAAAAACGGGCTGGAAATGAAACTCTTCAACATTGAGTCGGAATGTTGTAACTTCCAAAGGAAGATGGATAGATTGGGCCTATGACAGAAGAAAAACGTTGTGATTTATCTCTTTGTATGATTACGTGAGGTGGTCAGGAAATGAAGCTCACAGACAACTTAAAACAGATAATTCAGATATGAAAGAAAACGATATATTATTTTCTGATTCCATTCTGAGCATTATCCCTTTGAGAAAATAGTGGGATAGTGAAAAATGTTAATCCTATCCTTACAGGGGTGTACAAGCGCCGATTCAATTCCGTACCGGTTGCTACCCATTGTCCCTACTTGTTGCAAACACAACAAGCAGTCTCAACCGGTAGTCCGCCCATGCTGCGGTCAGGGTGAATGCGACGTGTGTTTATCCTGTAACGCCACAATATTAAACCGAGCAATCGATGAAAAGACAAAATCGCGGTCCACCGACCAAACGCTGACAGACCGCAATGCCTTTTATAAGCCTCACCCTCGCTGGGAGCCCGGCTAAATAGAAATCCAGGGGTGTCTATGGCAGAGTGACGCGATTAAAGGGAAGGAAAGAGAGAGGGAGAGAGGGAACAAGTGCTTAGAAATATCCCAAAGCACAGGGGATAAAAGCTAGAAGGAGGAATAACAATAGAGGAAAATAGTGTACACATGGTTTGCTGAAAATATATTGAAAAGAATTGTGTGACGTAATATTTTATTGGATGTGTTACGACAGTAAACATCATAATTTCTACGAAAGAATTGTTTGCGACAATTCTGTTTATTTTAAATATATAACGGCGTCCATAAAGTTTATTTATATTGAACCGAGAAGCTTATTTCAGGAAGTGCATCGTGAAAATTCAGGGATGTACATTTTGGAAAACCATTTTGTGTTTGTGTCCATCATCCTGTTTGCCGCTGCGGGCCACTCACCAACAAATTCGTTGGGGGCGCGTAGGCAATGGAGTGGGCGTCGGGCGGGCTCGCGTTATTCACTCGCCAGCCCCGGCGCGAAGAAGCCGCTCGCCCCGCCCCCGCCATGCCACATTTCCTTTTCAACTTTGACTGCTTGACTAATGGCTGATTTCCACTTCTAATCACTAATGTGAGACAATGCCAGACCAAACAGGTTTCGAACATAATGTAATTTGTATGCTGTGTTGTTTCTTGCAACATACCCTATTATTTCACTCCCTATTATTTCAATGGGATTTAATACCCAGTGAAATAGAGGCAATCGTATAACAACATGACCAGCTGACTTCGACCCTTATTCATTACATTACTTTTTTTGTTAATTCTAACGATTCAACTTTTAAATACCAATTATCTACGTCTTCATCTTACAATAATAACCATCTTTCGCCAAGACACTTTTTCTGAACTCTTACACTGTGGTACGAAGCATTAGCCACACTATTTGGTTACAGTTTCAGTAGAACACTGATAAACAACTGCTGAAAAAAATCACTATTCATATCTTCAAGGTAATCTCCAGATTTCTTCGATTCGAAAAAGAGAAGACCATCTTCGGTAAAACCGTCTTCACTTCCTATATGTGTTGTTATTAACCTTTTGCCTTTCCCGACGGGTGCATTTAATCCAGTGGTTAATCCTCTTAGAAACGCTTCCCTTTACTTTTAACAGACGTGTCAGGCCATTCTTTACTTGAAGTGTGTCTTTCATTAATCCAGGTTTCCTCACGACAATAAATATTTCGTTTGCTTTCCCTGGATTTTTTCACGTGTTCACCATTGCATTATGTCGTCTCTCTCCATTATAGTGTTCTTTTTGCCCCGTTTTTGGTAAACGAAACATAAAGATTTCAATAGAACATACAGTGATTTTTTTTTAATTTGGCAGTCCCAAAGCTTCATTAACCACATGAATTTTAATTAATGTTGGAAGTTCGTCCCTACGTCCGTACCTACGAATGGGAATGGCAGATTTAGCATATTCGTCGCATCGCCCTGCACCACTTTTGATCTACTTCTCTTCTTACCTTTCCCGTGACTTAATTCACTACGCAGTTTTCCCACACTTCTGACATCGACATCGTCAATTCAGCAGTCATTTCTTCCACCTACCACACATTGTCGGATTTTTAGCCTATAGTGACTCAAACACATGCAAAACCACCTTCCTCTTACCACTTCTGAGGGAATTTCCATGTGAATGTTTCAAACCGGACGTATCAGGAACTGCTTCACTCATTGTGTTCGATGTGGTATCAAAAATCAACTCAATGAGCAAATACCACCCTTTACTAACCCAACACTCTTTCAGAATCTCCTCATTCAAAAACGGAAGTGCTACAGGTCCAAATCGGCAGGAGCGGTGCTGACGGCCTGGCGCACGAGGTCCCACGATATCTCAAAGACGTCCCTTAGCAACTGAAATGCAGTTCAGGTCACACCCGGTGTCTGACTTCACTTCAAGGAAGAGGAGAACATTATTTCGGCTTTGTTTGTGTAGAGAGCCAGGAAATAAATCAATTTTGAAAGGGATCTAACTCCTCTAACGCACGACGCCCTGAAGGGGAGTGTGGTGTCCGTTAGCCAATGAGAACAACCGACGACCACGTGCATTTGTTTACGTGCTGATAAAAGTTAGAGCAAACGGACCTTAGCTACAAAGCTAGGTCAAATTCAGCCGCTCTCCGGGGGAGAATGCTAGTGGTCGGATGGTCTGATCGGTAGTTTTTCGTGGTATGTACTATCAACACCAGGAGAATGCGGGGGCAATATCCGAACAAACAGATCACAGAGCGCTCGCGATCTTTCTTTCCTCTTCCTTCCCCTTCTTTAATTATACAGACGCTCACATGCCCTACACGACAACACATGCCGGGAAAACCAGACAGGAGCTTAAACTTGGGTTTTTATTTCTTCGCGCATGGAGACTTGTCTTCACGATGGAATATCTCACGGTATTTTCGCGTCGTTCTCGTTCATACCGCTAGGAGCCGCATGATCGCCAGCACTTCTCGATACAGTCACGATCATGCGACTCCTAACGGCACGACCGAAAACGACGCAAAATACCGTAAGATATTCCATCGCAAAGCCCCCACGCGCCAAGAAATAAAAACCCAAGTATAGTTTGTCTATTCTGAATCGGTGCCCCTTTGATGGGAGATACCTTGATGAGGAAAATATCCAAGCCGCCGTGTAGGTTGTGCCCGGATCTTGTCATCCAGCTGAGGAAGAACACCTTCCGCGATAGATATATGCACTACACTTTGTAGTCTGATGTCCATAGCAGCTACCTGAGTGCAGTCAGTGCATCAACCTGATGTCACTGCAGTCCGGGAGGTCCTAGGTTCGACTGCCGACGGTGGCAGGATTTTCGACACTAGCTTGTCAGCTAGATCGAATTCAGTCGCTGACTGGAGGAGAATTCTAGCGGCCGGCTGCTCTGATCGCTAGTTTTCCGTGGTTTCTCCGATCAACACTAGGCGAATGCCGGAGCAGTGCCCTAACAAACGGGCCACGGACCGCGCGCGATCTTCCTCTTCCTTGTCCTATCCTCTCCTCTTACACACACACTAACATGCACTACACTACCACACATGCCGGGAGACCGGTCTGGAGCTAACAGCTTGTCCCGGCTGGGGCGGTGCCCCGCTGGTAGGAGATACCTGGTTGGGGGGAAAACCCCTCTAGTCGACGGTACGTTGGCGCTATACAGCGGGGAAAAGATCATCGCCACCTCCCGAGAGAAAAACACGCACTTCACTTACGGGACTAATTACCTAAGTAGTTGACGCGCCGGGAAACAGGAATCAATCAATCAACCCATAGCGGCTGACGCCGTTTCCAACATTGCCTTGGACACCGCTCCGGCCCGCTTCCGCTCGGCACCGCCCCCGCCGCCTCCGTCGCTCTCGCCACGAGCCGTCCCCACCCACGTCGCTTCTCCTGGCATGCACTCGCCCTTTGTCGCCTTCAGCGCCCCTGCCGGGGGAAAGCACACCGAAAGCGAACTTCGCAAACGAATGGTGCTTCGTGCGGTAAGAAGCTCCCGAGTAGAATGAACAGTTTTTCACTGACTTCGCGGTATTGTCGTCATCATCTACACGGCTTTGACCTTTTGGTCTCTTCCCTTCTCGGTCAATTAAATTGGCGTCTCCAGCTCTTTGTTTGTCGACCTTTTGTTCTTCTTTGTGGATGGTGATTTAATAGCTGCTGAGGAATTCAGCAGGCTGGCATTCTCATACGTGTTCACAGTATTGTTTTTGGTTTTCCGCTAAATTCCTCATGAAACATACCATGTCTCTTAGTGTTTTCCTTTATTTATAGCATATATATATATATATATATATATATATATATATATATATATACCGACACCGTGCAACCGAGCTCCATGAAAGTTGGCACTTCTAGGCCGTTTTTTGCCGAGAAGGTTTATGTGCGGTTAATTCTGTTGTAACTCCACTACATGGCGCTGTAGAACAAAACTAAATATTCACGTCAACTGCAACCTGCATCACTCGGCAGCATTTTGAATCAATATCGTTAAATAACTCCTAAACGAAGCGTTCTAGGGCATTAAAAACTAAAAGTTTGAGGCCAAGGGCTTCATGGAAACGTTTCTCATATTGTCATCTACAGGATGAGACCTTCATGAACATTCTATTACATTTTTGCTGGTTCGGCAATATTATCTCACCTGCTTAGAGACATGTAGAATCTGCACCTAAATGTGAATGAGAGGGACAGAGAGAGGCAGAGACAGAGACACACAGAGACAGTCAGACTGAAACAGGAACAGTGAGAGACGGAAAGACAAAGAGAGAGGGAGACGGAAAGGGGGATGGAAGGGGAAAGAGGGACATGAAGGGCAAAACAGCGTCTGCCGGGTTTTACTAGTTTATTATATTCGTACTACGTTAGGTTCAGAATCATTTTCTTTTGTCGTTGCCCGACTCGTTGGGGCGCGTCATTTGTTTTTCAATTGTTGCAAGTATTAGAAAAAAAGAAGTTTGACAAGAGATATGTGTGCATTATCTTGGTGGCGAGAGGGAGGTGGCAACGAAATTTAATTATTGTTGTGAATATACAGTATTTTCTGTCCTAACTTTCCTGCAGCACTTACTGCTGTGCGATGTAATTGCACGGGTTCAGCTAGTATTGTATAAAACAGTTATCACAAGAATTTTTCTGTCTTTTAAACGATTGGCCAACATAATTGATATAATTGAAAATATAGACAGAAAATAAATATTAATTAGATTTTATTTGTTTAAACACATTTTTTCTTTGTTGTAATGCTAATATAAGCCTAAAAGTATATAATCCAAGTCTAATAGTGCGGTATAAATTGTGTATTCTTCTTTTGCTCTAAGTTGTTCTCTATAGGACTGTGTATGCCTTACCAAGTTTTTTCGTTATTCATTTATTTATTTATAAATAAATGAATCATCATCAATTTCATGATTTTCCCGCTCATAGATCAGTATCTTAACATCACATATGAATTATGGTTTAGGATTTATTATGTCTATTTCACAAGTAACGGACAATCTAGTTGCAAAGAGTGAAGAAGCCTTAGAGCACCTCTTAAAATTGTCTGTAAGTCGGAAAATTCTGGAGAATGAATGCATGTTACCTTTATTTAGACAATACCTCCTATGAAACTAATTCTCCATTGTTCAAAGAGACTAATTACCGTTTGAGAAATTTACCTCTCTGTGCTTCAATGCACATTCTGTTAATGGAGCTGTAGGCTGCTCGTGAGCTAACGCCTACTGCTTGCCAGTGCCAGAACATTACGAAATCACCGGAATTACGAAATCATCGTCTCAACTGTTTCGATCGCTTGGTGAGGGCTTAGAACCCTAAGAAATGAAATTATTTATCTTTCGTTATTCGTTAATAATTCAAACTGGGGAGGTATTTAATGACCTTATCAAGGAATCATATACTAGGATATTTTTATTGGACTCAACTGGGAATATAAACGCATTTCTGGAGCGTCGATTTTCTTCTTTTCACATCCACAAACATAATTATGTAATTGCCTCTGTAACGCAAGTAGTATCGAAATTTTAACAGACTCAGAAGGTTATGTAATACAGCTTAATTGACTCCATCGATGGCGACAGTTGTGAAAGGAAGCTAGATATCCTCCTTGTGGCCTCTTCTCACCAAGGATTGAGCAGTTGATTTGATTTTCCAATCCTGCGTAACGCGGTAACATTGCCTCTTGTTAGCATTTAATTTGGAAAACTATAGGAGAGTTGAGAGACAGTTTGGATTGTTTTGGCAAATTAAATGTTTGACTTGAAATCAGGCAGCCATATCGAAGTCAAAATGACAACATTGAATCGCTGGGTACAATTAGAATTAATGTAGCCACGTAGAACTTTCGGTGGTCATAGGAGAAAAGAAAATGACATCACAAATAAAATGTTTATTTGAAACTGAAATATTTATTGGAGAAGTAAAACCGCATCTATATGTTTAGGTCACTATATTAACATTGACATTATTTTTCCTTCCTTACTGGTACAGCAGTAGAAATTTATATTGTCTTCTTCTTCTTCTCCTCCCGGTGCACAGGCACTGCCTGTTACGCCTCCATTCCCATCTGGTCACTCCGTCTCTTCTTCGGGAGGCCAGAATTTATTTTTCCTAGTAAGCGGTAATGTAGAATTCTTTTCGGCAAGGGGGTTGTCTTGCATCCTTTCAGTGTGCTGTGTCCAGGAATTTCGGTAAGAGTTCTCTTGAAGATTGTACTCCAAGTTCTTTACGAATTTCCAAGTTCCTTTTCTTGTCCATCAGCTTATAACCAGCTACTGATCTCAGAAATCTCACTTCAGCACTTTTTGTTGATGTGGGTGCATATGATTGTCTCCAGTTCAATACGGAGTCTCGAGCGATTTAGCAATTGGGAACCAGGAAAAAGAAATATTGAAAAATAGGGTTAAAATGCGTGAGCAAATAACATTACAGCCATAGTTTTCCAATTTCGTAGACGAAACGTAAGTTCCGTGAACATTTAATGATTAAAAAATGTTTAAATTTTAAACTTGATGTTGCTAATTATTTGGTCTTCCCCTTTTTACTATTTTGTTTTCAATTTAATTTAAAACATTCAAAAAATGTTTCCCGACTGCAATGCATGTTTCTAATATTTTCTAGATATTGTTCAAATATCTCTACATTACAAAATGAAGGAAACACAAAAAATGTCCGAAATATTATTACTATTATTATTATTATTATTATTATTATTATTATTATTATTAAAAAACAAAATAGAACAAATCTCTTTTTACTTTCCCATATTCATACTTTCCTATATACGGAGTAATATACGTGGTTTAGGAAAAGTTACGTAATGCGGCAGAAAATCGATTCCGAGATTTTAACGGAAATACACGTTTTGGGGTCCCTTGATACTGAAAAAGTTTTTTTACGTCCGTCTGGCCGTCCGTTCAGTGAACAACACTAGCGCCAAAACCACACGCGCGATTTCTTCCAAATGGATATTCCCCGGTCGATCTGCGTCCACACGAGGCGCCGCGATTTTGAAGAACTTTCTTTAAAATTTGGGGGTACTTTACAAGAAGTCCCGGACATTTTCCAAATTTTCTGGAAAACTGCGTCAAATTTTTTTCTTTAATTTCCTTGTAAGAAAAGAGTAAATTACACTTATTAAGGTGGCGTAGGTCCGATTTTCACGGTTAACTCTGACTTTTCGAAAATTGCGAAAGTTGAATTTTATTCGGCGTCTTCCCCAACTACAAAATTGCAGATACACATTTTTTCATTCAAATAAAATTTGTGTCATTTCATTTGGAGTTCTTTCTTTAAAGTAATCTTCATTTTTTCAAAATTTAGTCGTTTTCGCGCATTATTGCGTGCAATATGTGCAATTTTAAAAAATACAAAAACAAGATTTTCTCAAAAACGGCTCCAAATGTTTTCTTTATACTTTTGGCTAGTTTAGGCTCTAGTAGTGTTCACAGACGGACAGACAGACAGACCTTTTGAAAAGAACCACTTTTTCGGTATGAGGGGACCCCAAAACGTGTATTTCCGTTGAAATCTCGAAATCGATTTTCCGTGTATACGTATGTATACGGGAATGTAAAATCATATATACAGTTACAGAAGTAATGACCATAGCCGTTGACGCGTCCAGAAACACGAAAGAATCAGAAGATTAAAGAAATGCAGGGTGTTCAATGGAGTGTGAGTAAAGACTTGAATGACACATTCGTCCGCCGCTTCGCTGTCGGCCATGGCGCCACGCCTCTCCGCCGCCAGGAGCAGCTTGCGTCGTGGCGTGGCACGTGTCGCCTCGGAAACGATCGCGCCCCCGGCCTCACCCCCGCCACGCCCCCGCCCCGCTCCCTCCCTGCCCCCGCCCCCTTGCTCCAGCCGCCGAGCCGTCAACGCGACCGACGGGGGCGGGGGCGCGAGCTGCCGAAAGCGCAGTGGCCCGACGGCGAAGACTATGGTGGCACTCCGACGCGAAGAGCGGATGAAGGCGTCGGCTTCCGCAGCCAGTCATGCAACGATCTTGGCTGTCCGGGTGACGCCGCGTCGAAGACTGTGGTTGTCATGTCGCGCTTGTTAGGTCGCGCATGACTTTTATAATAGGCGCGCGAGCAGCAAGACAGCGCGCTCTGTCGGGGAGCGGTGGCGGCAGCGGGAAGCTGTAGACACGACCTAGCGGGCTCGAGCCGGGAGAGCGAGTCTCACCGCCTAGCATCGGCCCTTTAAAGGGAGCCAGCCGGCACCCTGAGGGCAGTCCCGAGTGCAGTCGAGTCGAGTGCAGTGAATCAGCAGTCGGTAGTCTATCGTCGTGGTCTATCGTCGGTCGTCTATCGTCGTGAGGCGACGGTCACAGCCAGCAGTCGGCGGGAAACGTCCAGGAGCCGCACGTGTGGAGAAGCAGAGGACTGGAGGTTGCCAAGGACTGGCAATGCGGCGGCTAGTGGTAGTTACCACCCGTCTGTCTGATGCCGTAGGAAGACGGCACAGCTCAGGGAGAGGCTACTCCCTAACCCTGTAATGGCTGACAACTATGTAAATAAGGAACCAATAAATTGTTGTTGAGTTAGCATGCGACTTTCATTTATGAACATAACAGTGGTGCCGATTGTGGTTTGGGTTCTCAAGACGTGGTCTGCCCAGGCCGTTGGCAGACCAGCCCTGAGAAAGACCACGACAAGAGGATCGAAACGTCGGCACCACGTCCTTCGACGCGGTATCACTCGGATTATCAAGATAATTCACAGTGAGCGGATGATCGTCGTCCACCTACCGCGCATAGCACTAGCTGAGATACCTCAGGCCTGACTGTCGCTACCGAAGTGACAGAGCTACTTGTTTTCTCTTGCAACTACAGTTGCTTCTGCAGCAACCATTATTGCAACTGAGGTGTCTCCGGCCGTGAGGTCCTTGTGTTGGAATCCTGACAGTTGCGTATTTTCCACACTAGTTACAAAATATGTAATATTAAACCTCAAAATATGTACAGAAATATGTTATGAAAAAAGGAAGAATATGTAATAAATATGTAAAATCGGATATAATATGCAATATCTAATTAATAATGCAATTCTCTAATTAATAAGAATTACGTAGAACTAAATTGCATTTAGAAACTAGTGGTGCCACACAATGGCACAATCTTCCCCGTTTTAGTTTTCTATTTCCTTGGGTCTTCGCTAGCTATTCGGAATTGCCACATACTCTTTCTTGCCAGCTGCCATCTATCACCACCAAAGCACAATTTTTTGTCATTTTCTTAATTTTTCGGTTTCCTTTTGGTAGAACGGAAAGATTAATTCTAGAATATTAAAAACACAAAAACCTAGTTCTAAATGGCAATTTTCTTTTAAAATTATGTGCCGTTTTAAAGAAAATTGCGTTTCAGCGCTACTAAAATGCGAAATTTGAAGCTCATTTTCATAGAAAATTTTTGAGTTTTCAAAATACTTTATTTGAAGTTATTTAAAGCACTTACACTCACAAATATAATAATCTTTACAAATTGCTGGTAATGTGCATATAAAAGATGTGAGAGATCTTTAAAACAATTACATTTATATAATTTTTGAAAAAACAAAAAAATAACTCAAAATATACTTTACGTCATATTAAAGAGTGTAATTAGCACTATCCGTTACAAAAGTTTCAAGAAAAAATTTGCAGCCATATATGAGAAAATGGCGTTTGACCGTTCCTGAAAATGTGGAAATTTGAGCTACTTTTCACAGAAAACGGAAATTTACATTTTTTTTTTTACAATTTTTACATTTACACAAACATTACATTTACATTTACACAAAATTTACATTTTTCCAATTTTTGAAAAAACAAAAGAATAGAGCAATATGGCCTATTTGTCATGTCATAAAAAATATTAGGCACTATTTCTACCAAAAGATTAAAGAAAAAAATTGAAGCATTTCGAGACATGGAAAATTTACAAATAATAAACTAATTCAAAAATACCTAATAAATACAAATTAAGAAAAGTAATCAATTAATTCAATTTTTTCAAAATACCCCTTCAAGTTTCTTGCGTCAAAGGCTCTAGCGGGTTAAGGGGTGTTTCCGGCCTTAGTTTGCAATTCGACTCAGATTTTTCCCACATGTTTGGATGTAGAAAATATTATTTTCAAAATATGAGGTTAAAATATCCACATAGTAAGTACTTACAGCAGTGCAGCCCGCCGGCCCTTTTCCTTGTGCTGTCCTCGCAACGCAGCCCTCGACGTGGCGCGCCTAGGGCTGCGTTGCGAGGGTTCGACAGCGCAACCAACCTGATTGTGCCAAACACGATATTTTTAAAAGGCCCAGCCCGTCTGCTGGAACAACAGCACTCTGCGCTCGCGCCTCACCTGATGACATTTCTGGCGGCGGAAGCACCACTCGATCCCCCCCCCCACCTTACTTCCCTCCACCTCGTCACCCACCCCACCCCAGTCGCCCCGCGCCCCGCCCTCAGACACGTCGCTAGGGGCCCAACAACTCTCCATCAAAACCGGGGACAAAGCTCCAAGGTGCTACTACAGGAGGCGCTAGAAGCACAGCTGCACACTTATCAGAGATACGTAAATTGTTCTTACATAATTCAAAAGATCATATATCATTCATCTTTCATAATTCAAAAGAAAGATTTTAGGATCGCAGAAATGCAAAATCGCCGCACCTAAGTCTTTTGCCTCTCACGAACTAAAAGATTCTCCCAGACCCGGCGCGGTTCTCAGAAATGCGATTAAGACTGTCAAATGAGTGTTAAGATGCAGGAAATGCCAAAAAAGCACATCAATGGGATGCCTGGTATCATTAGAGATAAATATTTGACGCATGTAATAAAACATTAACATTTTTAAGTGGGTCGTTAACGACCCAGTGGGCATAAATGGGTTAAAATACAAGTCATTAAATAGAAATGAATACACGTGTCAATTGGCCCCATTCTCTCATGCACGTCCGTGAAAACTGCATGGTAATAACTTCAACCGTTCAAAACTTATAGGAGGTGCTAAAGTTACGTGACTCACTTTGTATACTAGTTACGTCCTTTGTTCAACATACAATGATTAACGTATGTAGGAGAAAATTAATACATCAAATAAATATAAAACTGAATTGTGCAACTGTATTGTATTTTATTGGAATAATATTTTTTTCAAAGCAGTGACGGGCCGCACAAAAAGATCCGTCGGGCCGCATACACAAGAATTCTAGCCGGCGGCGGCTTCTCTGATCGATAGTTTTCCGTTTTTCTACAACCAATACCAGCCGAATGCCGGAGCAATACACTTAAAAAATGGGCCACGAACCGTGCTCCTTATTATACAATCACACTTCCCAGTTGGTGCAGCGCCCCTATGGACGGGGAAGTATCCGCGCTATCATCCCCATTAAATGAATCTATTCGTTATCTCTGTTTTCATGGATCTAACGTCTGGCAGAGAGAAACATCCCCACCATCCGGGATGAAACGTGCACTAGTGTTACGGTACAAACGACCCAGCAGTTAACGCGCCCGGAAACACAAACCGGGTGAGATGGCTCAGTGCATCAGCCTGATGTCACTGCAGTCCCTCTGACCGGGAGGTCCTACGCTTCCACTCTCTACAATGGCAGGATTTACGACACTAGCTTCTCAGCTAGGTCGAGTTCAGTCGCTGTCTGGAGGAGAATTGTAGCGGCCGGCTGCTCTGATCGGTAGTTTTCCCTGGTTTCTCCGATAGACACCACACGAATGCCCGAGATGTACCCTAACAAACGAACAGCGGGTTTTTCCTTCCTCTACTTGTCCTATCCTCTCCCCTTATACTAACATGCACTCCACTACCACCGATGCCGGGAGACCGGTCGGGAGCTTAGACCTCATTCACAATGCCGCAAAATTTACACGTAAAAACAAGCGTTCACAACGACGAACGTAAGTTTCGCGTGAACCAATCAGAATTCAATGTACTGAAACTTGATCGATTCGTCTCTAACATGGTGAAAATATCTTTCCACCATGGTTTCTAGCTTTTTCTTCGAGATTCCTATCGATTTGTCTTTATATACATGCGAGTAGATGTAGTAGTGCTCACATTTCCTTCAAGGATTCTCATGAACCAAATTCATGAGTAATTCGTCGGACATAATTAGTTTATTCGCTATCTCAGGTTAAAGTCACAATAAAAATTGTCCAAATTCTTACATTGAATTCACTACACGCATCAAAAGCATTCGTAAACTAATTCTATACATTACAATAACAATGACATAACCACAAAATACCTGAACACAATCTGGAATTGAACTTCCATGCTGCTCTCTGATTGGTCTTCGGTAGAATTCCGACGTAAACTTAACGTAAAAGCTTGGAGCTTGCGAACTCTTTAAGTTTACGGTCTTACGTCAACGGTTACGTCAAGGCATTGTGAGTGGTCTCGTTTAATAACACATTTCTAGGTTTTGCGGCTACGTTACATTTACGTTTAAGTTTGCATTGTGAATAAGGCCTTACAGCTTGTCCCGGCTGGGGCGGTGCCCCGCTGGTGGGAGATACCTGGTTGAGGGGAAACCCCACTAGTCGACGGTAGGCCGACGCCAGATCTCGCCATCCAACGGGGAAAGGTCACTGCTACCTCCCGATGAAATGCATGCACTACACTTACGGGACTAATGACCTGAGTAGTTGACGCGCCCGGAAACACGAATCAATCAATCCATCAAAACCACAAAATAACAAATGAATGCATCGCGTGGCGCGTGCGCGTGCGCAGGTGGTGGTGCCGAAGCGGACGGCGATGCTGCTGGACCGTATCATGACGGAGCTGCAGCACGCCATGGGCGAGGGCGGCAGCGCGGCCGGCGCCGGCGGCGCCGCGGGCCCCAGCAGCAGCAGCAGCAGCAAGGCGCCCGCCGCCGACCTCCCGGACACGGTCAGCCATTCGCCTATCTGGGCCTTCACATCGCCACTTTATGGAGTTTTTTGTTGTATCTCGTCGGTTCCAATTTACTCTTGTGTCTAACAAGACTAAATTGGCCACTTTATGGAGTTTTTTGTTCTATCTCGTCGGTTCCAATTTAGTCATGTGTCTAACAAGTGCCACTTTATGGATTTTTTGTTCTATCTCGTCGGTTCCAATTTACTCTTGTGTCTAACAAGACTAAATTGGCCACTTTACGGATTTTTTGTTGTATCTCATCGGTTCCAATTTACTATTGTGTCTAACAAGTGCCACTTTACGAATTTTTTGTTCTATCTCGTCGGTTTCCAATTTAGTCTTGTGTCTAACAAGTGCCACTTTATGGAGTTTTTTGTTCTATCTCGTCGGTTCCATTTAGTCTTGTGTCTAACAAGTGCCACTTTATGGATTTTTAATTCTATCTCGTCGGTCCCAATTTACTCTTGTGTCTAACAAGACTAAATTGGTCACTTTACGGTTTTTTGTTGTATCTCGTCAGTTCCAATTTACTCTTGTGTCTAACAAGGCTAAACCGACGAGATACAGCAAAAAAATCCATAACGTGGCGATGTGCCCGCCATCTTTGTAGCTTTTTGAAAGGACAATCGCTATGTTATCAGTGGGCAACATCAAAATGTTCACGCAATGGTAAATTCAATCGAAGTGCTTTTAGAAGAGATTAAATGTTTAAAGCATGTTCAGTTTAGTCTTTAATTTAAAGAATCAAAAGTGGTTGCTTGTTCGTAGTTAAAATTAAATTTCTAAATTTTGTTCTTAATGACAATAAATTTTAAAAACTAAATTCAGTCTCACAGTTCAGAGCATTGATATTTACTATTAAAACTTTGAATTAAATTGATACTATGGAAATGTGTGCTTAACAATAATTTGAGACCAAACTGCGGTCCCGAAAACTTCAATATGAAAAATAAAACTTGTCATATCTGTTTTAACAAATTAGCCAAAACTGTTTTGATACATTTTAAAGAAATATCCTACATTTTTATCAGAGCCAAAGAATGTCAATAAAAAATTTGGACTAAACTTTTTTCTTTCCCAAAGCATTTTCCGAAGAAAAAAATTAGAAAGCATTGTGTCCTGGATTACCAAATCAAAGAAAAGTAAGAGAATAGTCATCTTTAATACTAGACACATGGAAAAGCACTTCAAAGAAAATCCCCCAAAAACATACCTCATATCAAAATTGATGCGCAAGTCTGTTATTCTAATTACCCATCGAATTTCCATAACTTTCGTCAGAAAACTAACGTCAATAGCAAATAACAAACGTTATGAAAAAAATCGCTTTTCCTCACGAGACAAGTTTACCTGTTAATGAAAATAATGAAGTCTAATAGTAACGTATGTTTCAGATGGACCTCCAACGCCGCGGACAGCAGAAAGGCAGTCGAGTCTACTGGCGATGCTACTTCAACGCCGTCACCTGCTTCAGGAGGAAGTGACGGCCCCAAGAGGCCCTTTTGTAACGAATCAGATGTCTAGCCGCTATGTCATTTCAAACAAAGGTTCCTTATCTCTTTTTCGATGATTAATTTGTGACTAAATGAGAGGACTTCAGCTCTTTAGGATTCATCTAACAAATATTCATTAGGAAGCTGGAGGTATACAGAGCCTAAATGTACCGTTTTACGTTGCGTTTTCCGCGTATTCGTGAATGTTTAAGGTACGAAACGAATGTAAATTAAACCAGTTTAGAAATAAGGCAAATCAAACATTAATTTCTCCTCTGCGCCAAAAAGTAATCCAATACATCATATTTCAGATTAACACTCATAAAAAGAGAACCTGAAATTCCGAACATAAAAATTGTCACTTATTAAAAGGTGTAAAAAATATTTATTTTTGTCTTTGTATTAATATTTATTACATGGTTACTTGAAATAAATTCTATACTATATATAAACCTGTGTCCACCCAGTTACATTTCTTATGACCATCCAATTAGAGCAGTTTTCTGTTCAAATACCTCAATCTCTCCATGAAAAATAAAAGTAAGTGTTGCATTAAAATATGTTCCCTGATTGTGTTAAGAACCTCTCTCTCCTTTCTAAATCCTAATCCAAAAGTGTCCAAAGAACAATCGAAGACAACAATACATATTGCCTTATATATTACAATTGAATAGATACTATGAGAACTCAATACCAATTCTATTCCAACAGCCGAGGAAGTAAAACCCGAATAAAGTAATCCATTCAGAAACAAACATTAATAAAATAAAATTCTTAAAACATGGTTTGTTACTCATATAGCATTTCATTATTTTTAAATCCTTTACTGTTTACAATTGTTTTAGAATCTTGTTTCGAATTCCGAATTTAAATTATTAGTAGGAATAAATCCTATTATGTACTATTTTTTTAGCATCCGTTATGAAATCCAAATGAAAATAAAATACAACTGAAATAGCTTGTTATTTATTTTCTCTGTGATTTGTGATTTCTGTGTCAAAGCATCTGAAGGATTTTGAAGAAGGATGCTAGAACGTGACCCACAGAGAAATCAGTGTTTTCAGACATTCTAGAAAAACATTTTAGAGCTTACTTTTCTTCATCAAATGTTAATAAAACAATATTCTAATTTCTACAAAGATTCTTTATGAAAAACACTACAATTATTAACTTCCCCATATGATAGATTTTGGGAGACCATTCTCCATGAAAGTTGACGTTTTTTTCCACCGAGAAGGTTTATGTGCTCTTAAATTTGTTGTAACTCCACTACATAGCGGTGTAGAACAAAACTAAATATTTAAGTCAAATGCAACCCTCAACACATTCGGTAGGAATTTGAATCTATATCATTAAATAACTCCTAAACAATGCGTTCTGTGGCCACAAAAACTAAAATATTGAGGCCAAAGACCTCAAATAAACGTTTCTCACAACGTAATCTACAGGATGACATCTTCTTGAACATTCTATTACATTTTTGGTGGTCCGGAGCTTCCCGATATTACCTCAACTTCTCAGAGATGTGCAGAATCTGCAATTAAATGTGAATGAGAGGGACAGAGAGCCGCAGAGGCAGACAGGGTGAGGGAGGGAGAGACAGTGAGAAACGGGAAAGAAGGAGATGAATGGCAGAACAACGTCTTCCGGGTTTTCCTAGTATTGTATATTACAGAGATATAAAAACATTGAAAAATAATAATCACACAATTTCTCGTACTAGTTAGTTACCTGATCTCTTTAGTCTGCGCTAGCTTTTCGATTTTGCTGGCTCCTCCCAGCTACTACCTATAGGGGTCAGTCCATAAATTACGTAATGCAAATTTCGAGTATTTTCAATACCCCCTCGCCCCCTTGCAACGATTTTCCCTATCTCTGTGTAACGCAGCGTAACTCCAGGGCGTATTCCAGGCGGTGTTGATTGGGGCACAGCAATATGGTGGACTGGCTTCACTTTCTGAATATTGCAGAGATTGGTAAGGGCACCTCCATGTAATCTTAGCTCCATGGTAAATATTAACGATGTCAAAAGAGATGTAAAAAAATTATATTTTGTAACTTTTGAAAAAAACAAAAGAATGGCGCAATATGGCGTTTATGTCATCTCATAGAGTACATTAGGCCCTAACCCTACCAAAAGTTTAAATATACTAGTGTTGCTACAGGATGGCACACACAATCCCGTATTAGTTTCCTATTTCCTTTGGTCTCGGCTAGCTATTTGGACTTGTCACATACTCTTGCCAGCTGCTATCTGTCGCCGCCCAATCTACACTTTTTGACATTTTATTAATTTTTCGGTTTCTTAATACTAGAACTGAAATATTATTTTAGGAATTTTAAAGAACAATAAAACCTCCTCCTAAATGGCAATTTTCTTGGAAAAAATTGGAGCCGTTTTTAAGACAATGGCGTTTAAGCGATACTTTAGTATTGTTTCAGTACTGCGAAATCTGAAACTCTTTTTCACACAAAATTTTTGAGTTTTCGAAAAACTTTATTTGAAGTCATTTGAAGCACATTAACTCACAAATACAATAGTGTTGGCAAATTGCTGGTAATATGCATAATAAAGATGTGAGAGATCTTTCACAAAAATTCAATTTGTGTACAAAAAAATACCCAAAAATGAACTTCACGTCATGTTAAAGAGTGCAATTAGCACTATCCGTTCTAAAAGTTTGAAGAAATTAGTGGTGCAACAGAATGGCACAGACTTTCCCGTATTAGTTTTCTATTTTCTTGGGTCTGCGCTAGCTATTCGGACTTACCACTTACTCTTGCCAGCTGCCATCTATCTCCGCGCAAACTACATTCATTTGACATTTTTTTAATTTTTCTTTTACCTAATGGTATAACGGAAATATTAATTTTAGAACATTAAAGAACAAAAATCCTAATTCTAAATGGGAATATTCTTTTAAAATATTGGGTTTTTAAAGAAAATGGAATTTTAGCGCTATTAAAAATGTGAAATTTGAAGCTCTTTTTCACAGAAAATTTTTGAGTTTCAAAAAACTTCATTAAAAGTTATTTGAAGCACATACACTCACAAATATAATAATCTTTACAAATTGCTGGTAATGTGCATATTAAAGATGTGAGAGATCTTTCAAAAAAATATATATGTATAATTTTTGAAAAAAACAAAAAATTACTTTAAAACAAACTTTACGTCGTAATAAATAGTGCAATTAGCACTATCCGATCGAAAAGTTTACAGAACTTTTTTTATCCAATTATGAGAAAATGGCGTTTGAGCGGTTATGAAAAAGAGCTCTAAATTTCGCATTTTTAGTAGCATTTAAAGGCCATTTTTTTAAAAATGGCTACAAATTTTTAAAAGAAAATTGCCATTTAGAATGAGGTTTTTGTGTTCTTTAATATTCTAAAATATATATTTTCATTCGACCATTAGGAAACCGAACAATTAAGAAAACGTCAAAAAATGTACTTTGGGCTGCTATAAATGGCAGCTGGTTTTCTCAATGAAATGTATTTATTAAAAATATAGCTTCATATAAGATCATGCTTAATGTTTTGAAAATACGAGTAACTTTTTTATAATTTCGTGACAAACATAATAGCCCTCTGCAAATTTACTGCGCTTCAATTAGCCGGATGCGTCGTAAATTAGAATTTGTAATTTTGTATATTATTTCTTTGCTCGTTTCTACATTCGACCTATTGTTATACATTTACTCATTAATCTTTCAGAAATTATTTGTTTTGAAATATTTGAAATAAAAATTTTAAGGGAGTATCGACAATACAGGCAATGCAGCAATGGAATTCCGTTCCGCTGTCGCGAATTTCTGTGAATTACGTGTCATTGTTGTGACTTGATATAGCTGTATGCAATCAGGCTTCTTTTTCCAATTCAAGTTTACAAAACTATTGTATTATATTTTTATGCAGTTGTAGAAATCACATAGTGAACTGCGATGGAAACAGTGAGTTGTTCGCTTCTTAGTTGAATCGTACGTTTTCAAATAATAGCTACTATGTTGGTAGCATAGAAAGTGCAATATTTCAATCCTACGTAGCTGTTTCCAAGCAGTAAAGTATGTGCTGTTGTAACACCCCTAGTTTTCTTAATTAAATGTGCTAATAAAAACTGGTCTTGAAATATGGTCATGTTCAATTTTTCAAAAACATAAGTATTTTTTGCGAAAATTTGTGTTAAACAGACATTTTTTTATTTTCTTTAAACCATTTTTCTAAAAAACCGTACAACGTTTTTTATTAAATTGGGTCCTGAGACAGCATAAAGGAAACTTAAGAGAATGGTGCAGATTTCATGATCGTTGAAATGCCTGATTTTGAAAAAAGGTTAAAAAATTAAAAACATTTCGGCGCCTTTTTACAACTACAATTGTGAAGATACAAATGTTTTTCTTAATGAAATATGCTCATCAAAAAGAGATCTTCAAATAAGGTCATACTTAATTTTTTGAAAATACGAGTAGTTTTTCTATAATTTCGTGACAAACATAATAGCCTGCTGCAAACTTACTGAGCTTCAGTTAGCCGGATGCGTCGTGAATTTGAATTTGTAATTTTGTATATTATTTCTAGGTTCGTGTTTAGATTTGACCTTTTGTTATACATTTTCACATTAATCTTTTAGAAATTATTTGTTTTGAAATATTTGAAATGAAAATTGCTAGCGCTTTAAGGGAGTATCAATAATGGAGGGAAAGTAACAATGGAATTCCGTTCCGTTGTCGCAAATTTCTGTGAATTACGTAGTCGTTGTTGGGACCTGATGGAGATGTATGAAAAGGAGATAAAATTGTCAAATTTATGTTAATATTTGCATGAAAATATTTAGTTTTCGCACTAAATGCTGTACCATTTGTAGCGAGTACAGTATTTGTTGCATGGTTTTGGAATACTCTTCTCTAATCATGAGCCTATGAAATGCATCTCTATATTGTCCGGGATATCAGGCTTCTTTTTCCAATACAAGTTTACAAAACTTTTGTATTATATTTTCATTCAGTTGTACAATTCACATAGTTCTGACAACACTGCGATGTAAACAGTGAGTTGTTCACTTCTTGGTTGAATTGGAAGTTTTCAAATAATACGAGGGTTGTACCAAAAGTAAGGTTCCCAATGAGCTACAGCCTCGAGTGCTTCACGTCAACGCCACGTACTTCAGCTTCCGGGTCAATGACCCCCATCTCGATCAGGTTTTTGTCCAGTTTCCCTGATCCATTGAGCAAATGCTGAGATGGCCCCTTGTTTTGCTTCTGGACGTAAATGTAGCTTCACTGTGCGCACGTTTTGTTGAGCACTCCTTTTGCTTGTAGTGCATTTACAGTTGAAATTGATTTTCTATACTCGGGAAAAAACATTTTTCAAATATCTTTATTTTTCTAAAATAATTATTTTCTAAATTCGTTTTTTCGTTGTTTTTTTTTTCGTTTTTTTTAATAAAATTCTGGCCCTCAAGAAAATGTGCGCAGATAAATTTCTTTCCCCACACGTCATATACAGTTTTTACTGTTTTTTGACAAATAAATAAATAAATAAACGCTGGACCCCACGTCGCTCGTCCAACACAAGAGCTTTTGAAGAAATTTCGGTAGATCGTTATGCCCCATCCCCTGTCCAGGCCGGACTTAGCCCCCAGAGATTATCACCTCGTCCCCAAGCTAAAGGAACACTTAGATGGCAAACGCTTCAAGAGCGACGATGAAGTCCGAGCAGAGATCCACGCTTCCTCAACGCATTGGCGGGAGACTTCTTCGACTTACGAATACAAAAGCTTGAGCACCGTCTTGTGTCGTCGAAAAATTGGAGACTATGTTGAAAAATAGACAACAGTGTAGGTTTTACAAAGATGTATAAATTAATAACAATAAATAATGTTTTCTATTTGTAAAAAGTATGGGAACCTTACTTTTGGAACAACCCTCGTAGCTAAGATGTTTACAGCGCAGAAAGTTCAATATTTCAATACTAGATAGCTGTTTCCAATAACACGGGAAAGTATGTGCTGTTGTAGCACCGCTAGTTTTTAATTCAAACGTTTAAACTAAAACAGCTTTCTGCCACTTAATTCAGTTTATCCACGTTCTACATAAATGTACTAAAAATGCGTGATGTGATGTGTTTAGCCGTAAATAAAATTATTAGTTTGTATAATCGTGAACTAACTTCTGCTGTTATTATCATTTTCTTATCAGAGAACCGTTAGAACAATGTGTTGCAACCTGCAACAATGAACGGTAATCCGTATAGAATACATTTTACAAATAAGCGTAGTTCATACCCTGGCAAGAAAATGAAAAAGGATACAAAAATATAACTATTGATGCTACACAATGGAACAGACTTTCCCGTATTAGTTTTCTATTTCCTTGAGTCTGGGCTAGCTGTTCGGAATTGCCACATACTCATACCACCTGCCATCTATCGCCACCCAAAATACATTTTTTGACATTTTTTTCATTTTTCGGTTTCCTAATGGTAGAACGGAAATATTAATTTTAGAATATTAAAGAACACTACCACCTCGTCCTAACTGGCAATTTTCTTTGAAAAATGTTTTGCCGTTTTTAAGATAATGTCGTTTAAGCACTACAAAGCAAAGCAAAGAAATTTGAAGCTCTTTTTAACAGAAAATTTTCGAGTTTTCGAAAAACTTAATTTCATGTCATTTTAACAACATTAACTTACGAATACAAATGTGTTTACAATTTGCTGTAAATGTGCATATTAATGATGTGAGAGATCTTTCAAAAACATTATTAAATTACATTTATAAAACCGTATAAACAAAAAATACCCCAAATTGAACTTTTCGTCATAATAAAGAGTGCAATTAGCACTATTCATTCGAGAAGTTGGAAGAAAAAATTACGAGCCATTTATGAGAAAATGGCGTTTGACCGTTTCTGAAAATTCGGAATTTTGAGGTAGTTTTCACAGAAAACGGTTGAGTTTTCGAGAAACTTTAAATAACATTATTTAAAGCAAATGTATTCATTAATATAATAATGTACACAAATCGCCGCTAATGTAAATATTAACGAGACGAAAGACCAGTGAACCAAATTACATTTTTGTATTTTTTTTTTCACAAATAAAAACATAGAGCAATATGGCGTTTATGTCATCTCATAGAGTACATTTAGCACTATCCCCACCAAAAGTTTGAAGAAAACATTTGGACCCGTTTTTGAGAAAATCGTGTTTTAGTAAATTTTTAAAATTGCAAATATTTCGCGGAATATTGCGCGAAGACTACTACAATTTTCAAAAAAATATTCACTATTTGATGAAAGAGCTCACTTTGGGGGACAAAGTTTATCTGAAGGAAGAATGTCTATCTTCAATATTGCAGTCATCGGAAGACGCCGAAAAAAATTCCAACTTGGGATATAGTGGATATAGATCGACAGGGGAATATCAATTGGACGGTGTTATGCATCAACCGGCTAAGTGCCATTTTTTAGAAAACATTAGATATGGAGGGCCTTCGGTTGCATTGGACCATGTTCGAATTGTTCGCAAAATTCTGGCGCCAAATCTGTAAAAATAGCCTTAAAATTAATGAAAAATGTAAACTATATCAGTCACATCAGGGATTTTATGTTTCGCAAAAACCGGCTATAAACCTAGATCATCAAATCTGCTGTTCTTCATTTCACATTATGTAGGTAAGTGCCAGATATTCCACTCATGTTTGTGTAGTTTGGCGCTTCAATAAATGAAATAATCAAATTATAGTTTTTCAAGCAGAAAATGTAATAAAACCTTTGAACCCGATTATCTCAAAACTTGTATGATGTCGCATAGCCAATTGATACATAACACCGTGCAATTTCGGAAGAAATCGTACGTATGGTTTACGCGCTAGTGTTGTTCACATACTGACAGACGGACGGACACGCGGACGGACAGACGGATGGACGGACGGATAGACGTTTTGAAAAGAACTACTTTTTTGGTACCAGGGGACCGCAAAACGTGTATTTCCGTTGAAATCTCAAAATTGATTTTCCGCAGCATTACATAACTTTCCCTATATTACGTATATTACTCCGTGTATACGTACGTATACAGGAAAGTAAAAATTAAATATAATAGTATTATATTCATCAAAACTACTCGGTTTTTACGCACATTACTCTTCATTCTCACATCTCATTATGCACAGCAAAATCTATTCGTTTTCACATTTAACTCAATTAAAGACCGCAATTTAAAATTGGTTTTAAATAAATTATAAAAGATTAATTTGCAAACGTACAGTAAAAGCTAAAATTTTAGAAACAAACAACGAAATAATATACAAATTCTAACTTACAAAGCTTCCTGTTGAAATTACCTCCTCTCCTGCTGAAATTACAATGGATTATCAAAGATGTTGATAATCCATTGGAAATATACAACGAAGAACAATTTAAAAGTGGTTTCGTTTTCATAAAATCACTGATGTAAATCTTGATCATCTCATCGAACAATGAAGAAATGTAACAAAGAGAGGCCTCACAATCCCTCCTCTTATGAAGATCCTAAGAATAGCATTATGACTTAATTAACATTTATTTAATAATAATGTTATTATAATAGCATTAAGATTTTAAGCAACTTTATCTTTTCAGTTTCGTTCTATAAGATTCCACAAGATCTGAAATATCTTGTGCAACCTTATGAAAGAAACGATATTTCTTTATATCTTCGAGTTAAATTTATTGTAGATATGGTAAATGCATATGAATCAAATTACTTTGTGTAGATTGTCTGCGCAGATTGCGATAAATTTATTCAAGCTGCAGTGTGAAGAATAATTTCAGAGCAGTGTGCCGAGTGGTTTCAGAAACGTTGGTACGTAACATCAAGAATTTTGTAGTTTTCTTCAGATCAAAGAGATTTAGCATTTTGATCTGGTAAAAAGCCAAAATGCACATCTATATAAGCTTCGTAAAATAGCTTATAATAATAGAAAATCGACGACAAAGAAAACGTCACAACGAAGATACGCGATTACAGTCAACGACCAACGAAACCACTATTAAACACTGTGTCAGCTAACGGAAATGATACGGTGCAACATTTCCGATATCTTAAGGAGCACTCGTTTCTAATCCCAGAAGAGACGTTTATGAAATACAAGCCTCCTTAAGTGACCTCTCATTTTGAGGAACTCCTAATTGCTTAAGAATGTCCTTATTCCTTAAGGATCAACTACGAATTCGGTCCTAAATAATTATTTAGATTATACATGGATATGCATCGTGTGCATTAATAATTCCGTTGGCCATAATAATTATTCCGCCCAATGGACGGACGGAATCCCACGGAATCCCCCAAAATGCATTTTCTTCCCGCAAGTCGACGCTTGCTTTTCGTCCAATTGGCGGTATTCCGCCCAATATGACATCCCTGTTTACGTGGCGAAAATAAATGAACTATTTCGTTCTTTTGAACTAGTTCAACGAACTAGTTCACTAAAAAGAACGATCGTATAAAGAACCGTTCACATAAATGAACGACTTTTCCCATCCCTTATTCGCTCTACTATGTTACTCTTCCATTTCCCGCCAATTTGCGAAGATGGACAAGACGCAATCTTCCCGTTTCCAATCTAACCGAGGATTTCAAACAACGCAAATTCCGTAGCCTTTTACAAAAAAAAGGAAAGCTGCGATCTGTTCAATACATAATTTACTCCACTCCCATTTTTTCTCGTTTTTTGGTGCCTCATTTGTTTAAAACCGTTCACTAAGAGACGAATAGGTGAGACATCAAAATCGGTCTCTTTACAGAAATAATATATGAATTGGTTACTTTTAAAAGGGCGTAAGTAAAAAAATCTAAGTTTTGGGAAATAGAGAAAAACATTTTAGTTCATAACCTACGTTTTTTATTCAATTTTAAAAATTGTAGGCTTGTTCTATGCATGTATTTATGTAATTTGTTGTGCAAATTTAATTTTATGTTATTTTGTTTCCTCAGAAAAAATAAAAAACATTTGTTTAAATTGCCGTATTTCATCTGAACAGAAAAATCGAAGCACTGATAGGAACAGCTGACAATAATATGAGTAATATTGAAATAAATTAATTGTAAATTAAATTAAATTAATTAGAATAGATTTTTAATTAATTAGATTTTTCCTTGTTGCTTTGAGGCAGAACTTTTTTTTATTTTTGGGCACATCTGCAATATTGAAGTACATGCCGTAATAGCTTATATGTACATATTTGTCACAAGTGTATCACAGTTACAATCACAATCCAGTAAGCCTTATTGCTTATTCATTTATTTCACTTTGCAACCATTCTTGAACCAAACAGACAAAATAAAGTTCTGTTAGAAATGACTGACTGAAAAAGGAGAGAATTTTTTAATTAAATAAAATTGTCTTAAATTACCAATCCAGTAATTTCGGCACTTACATTCTAAAAATCACATTGGGGATCAATATGTACTCTTAATTTGATTGTGGGTGGCTGCTACAAGGTGTCAAGTGTTTAATGTTATGTTTCTGCAATATCAACAATTTTGGATAACCTTCTTCCATTGAATTTTTCCACATTTCTGACGTGACATGGTAACAGATTTTTGTAATTCCTTTTCTTTTAATTTATAATGAAAAATAGCCAGCGTTGCGTGATGTCTCTGTAATATAGTAAAAAAAACTATTACAACAGACATGTTATCGTGGTATAATTCTTATGACATGCAATTACAATTCAATAATATTGTGATATTAATAGCTTACCCCTCACAATTTTCGCAACTTTCACTACAACGCTGATGTCAGGAAGTTTTATTTCTTTTCCAGAATTTTTTCCTTTCAGAAGAATTTTATTCACTCGTTAAGACCCACATTTTCTGCGTTACTGGAGAGTTGTTTCTCGTATTCCAAGACACTGATGATAGTGCCACGCACAATATACAATATAAGTTCCCCTCGGAAACAATTCACGCATTGGAAACGCAATGTAATAGCTTTTAAATAAGAAATGCGGGATCGAGCTCGCTCGCCTAGGCTGTCAATGCAATTTTTTTGCCGCTAGACAAGGTTGGCACAAACTTAAATTGTACGCATGCATGCCAGTCACCAACCAAGAAAATGTCCCTGACTGCAATACTTCCATGACGTGGGGTTTTTAAGTTGGGGTTGGCACCTACTTCCTCCAACTTATATTGTAATCAAAAGTCCCTAAATCAATGTAGTAAGTATGGCGGGTGATTTCCGGGAGGTTGGTATTTTTTTGTGTTTCGGGTCATATCTGACGTGAAATAAATCTTATTGTCAGCACTGTTTCTCTTGGAGTACAAGAAAAAACGCCATAACTTAAAATTTTGTATCACACTGAACTTCAAACTATACTTCGGTTTTTCTTTCTTGGCACATGAAGGGGTGTCAATAAAATGGAATATCTCACGGTATTTCGCGTCGTTCTCGGTTGCGCCGCTAGGAGTCGCATGATCGCGACTACCGAGCAGTGCTGGCGATCATGTGACTCCTAGCGGCACAACCGAGTACGACGCGAAATACCGTGAGATATTGCATTTTGATGACACACCCCCACGCGCCAAGAAAGAAAACCTAAGTTTATTTGATGATAATTCACTTTCAATGTAAACTACGTGTAATTTTATTTAACACAGTAAAAAAGAAAAGTTCGGCCGCAGAAGTCAACCTAACCTACATTATGGTCCGATTAAAATAAGTTGGTGATTGATAGTTGTGTTTCGGAAGCTGTTGCTTCATACAATGTAAGTATATGCTTTGGTTACTTTTACAAGTTTTTTTTCAAGTGTTTATTTTCGTGTCCCAGGAACACGTAATCAGTGATACGCAAACTGTCAAAGTCGCTCCCTTCCATTTGCAACTGTCAATCACCAACTTATTTTAATCGGACCATAGGTATTGCCAACTTACGAAAATGAAAAACCATGCGAAATACTAAATTTATTAGTAAACATTGTTTTTCTAGAGCAACAATTCTTCTCTTTGAAATATTTACAAATAATTATTTAAATGCTCAGTTCATGCTAACAAGCATTTATTGTATATATTAAATGGTCGAATGTTTGACCAGAAACTGGCACCACCTTAAGGCTGCTGCAGAAAGTTTTATAAATTATTTCTGAAATTATTAACGCAGACAAAAATGGTTATTCCTTCTTCGAGAACAACTTTTGTCAACATTTTCACTCAGGGAGAAAAAATACCGGGTTTTGTTAGAAATCTTTCGGTCATTCTGGAAGCTTGAATGCGCTGTACGTAGGCTTTATTTGCAGTTTATCCAATGTCATAATTGATTCTTTGATACGTTAGAGGAAGAGCAATTCTGCGCAAAATCCAAGCTCTACTTCCCAAATAATGTTTTACATAAATACTTCTTGTTTTCTATTGTGATTCTTCAAAAGTAAATAATATTTTCTGTATTGCTAAATTTGTCTTAAAAGTTGTCGTAACAGCTCTAGAAACCCTTTCATGACCTGGCTCCCAAATTACAAAGAGATACCTGAAGATGACATAATAAGCGTTGAGGAAGAGATGGCAACTCCAGAAATCGGAAGAGTTTTAGCAACTTCCCACATATGGACTGATCTGTGGTCACACTCCATAAAGAAAATGCAGAAGATATGGGACAACTACTGGAGAACATTCAAGTCCAGCAATTTGCACAAAAAAATTCGAAATTTTTACTCCTTGAAAACCTCCAAAGACTTTTCTAAACAAGAACAGGTGATCTTATCAAGAATAAGAACTGGTCATTGTAATTTTAGTCACAAGCATCTTCCAACCAGAGATTCCCCTCCCATCTGTGTGCCCTGCAATACCTCTCTCAACATCCATCATTTGCTATACTACTGTAATCTATTTCAGGACAACAGACGCGAGCACAATATTGATGTGCATGAGGAAGAACTAATCCTAACATCCGAGGATTATCAAAAAAATACTACATTTCTGTAAATCTTGTAATTTCCTAAATGACATATAATTCTTCTAAATGTAATTCAAAACTGTTAAATTATTCTGTATAATTTTTCTGTTTATTTATTGTTTATTATCATTGTCATTGTGAGATTATTGTGTCATTGTGTTGTTATTATTATTGTCATTGTGTATCATCAATTATCATTGTTTTTATAACTAAAGAAAATATTATGTAATGTACAAATTTGTAGTCGCTAATAACCATAGCTGTTGATGCGACTTAAAATAAACAAATTAAAAAAACCCTTTCAGTTAAGGGTGAATTACGAGATTATAATAGGACTTGGGAACAAATTGCCAAGTTTGAACTTTTCGCGGCCTCTTCCTACAACTAACTATTCTTCAAGAAAATGTGGGCAGATAATCTACTCCCCCATACGTCATAAACAGTTTTTACTGTTTTTTATCAAATAAACAAATAAATAAATTCTAAAATTAAAGATAGAGATTTTTCCTTTAAATAAAATTTGTTCTCGTTATTAAGTTTTTCCATTAAGTTCATGTAGATTTTTTGAAAATTTGAATGGTTTTCGCACAATATTGAGTGCAATATATGCAATTTTAAAAAATTACAGAAACCAGATTTTCTCAAAAAGGCTCCAAATATTTTCTTTAAAATTGTGGAAGGGATAGTGCTAAATGTATTTTACGAAATGTCATAATTGTCATATTGCTCTATTTTTTTGTTTTTCAAAAATTACAAAAATGTAATTTTTGTTACTTGTTTCTCACGTCGTTAATAGCGACGGTCAATAGCGGCGATTTGTTCATATTATTATATTTATGAGTACATGTTTTTTCAATAATGTCATATAAAGTTTCTCGAAAACTCAAAAGTTTTCTGTAAAAACTAGCTCAAATTTCCGCATTTTCAGAAACACTCAAACACCATTTTCCCAAAAACGGCTGCCAACTTTCGAACGGATAGTGCTAATTGCTTTTATATAACGTAAAGTTAAGTTTGGGGTATTTTTTGATTTTTCAAAAATTACAAAAATGTAATCTTTTACAAGATTTCTCACACTGTTAACATTCGCATGTCCAGCAATTTATAAACACTATTGTACTTGTGAGTTAAGGTGGTTCAAATGACTTCTACTCAAGTTTTTCGAAATCACAAAAGATTCCTGTGAAAAAGAGCTTCAAGTTTCGCATTTATAGTAGCGCTTAAAGGCCATTTTATTAAAAATGGATCCAAATATTTCAAAGAAAATTGCCATTTAGGACGAGGTTTTATTGACCTTTAATATTCTTAAAATAATATTTCGACTCTACAATCAAGAAACCGAATAATTAAGAGAAGGTAATGAGTAAAGTATTTGTTACATGGTTTTAGAATAATCTTCTCTAATCATGGCCCTATAAAATGCATTTATATATTGTCCGGGATATCAGACTTCTTTTTCTAATACAAGGTTGCAAAACTTTTGTATTATAAATTTATGTAGTTGTAGAATTCACATAGTTTTGACAACACTGCGATGGAAACAGTGAGTTGTTCGATTCTTGGTTGAGTTGGACGTTTTTCAAATGATAGCCAAGATGTTAGTAGCGCAGAAAGTGCAATACTTCAATACTACGTAGCTGTGTCCAATAACGTGGGAAAGTATGTGCTGTTGTAGCACCACTATAAAGTCATTTTAAGAGCCATCTAAAGCTAGCAGCGCCCAGAAACCAATCTCAACCAAACCATATCCAAAATTTTAGGCTAATTAAATGCTCTATTCCCGAATTTTAGGCTCCTCTGCATTTCCGAAAATCGTGGGCACTGCTAGCTTTAGACTAAAGCAAGCAGCGCCCACCCAGAATCAATCTCAAAATCAATTGCAAAATCTGAAACCCTTCTCAAAATTTAAGAATAATTTTAAGCTCTTGGAAAAAAATTATCCCCACTTTCAAATTCCAAAAATCAGGGCTGTACAAAGCGAAACAATTAACATTGGTTCTAATAAGCGAAAAAAACTCCAAAATCAAAAAACCTTAGGAAAAATCTGAACCCCCCCCCAAAAGTTAAGAATAATTTTAGGCTCTTGGAAAAAAATTATCCCCGCGCGTTAAAATTCCAAAAATCAGGACTGTACAAAGGGAAATTTAACATTGATTCTTATGGGCGAATAAACACCAAAATCAAAAAGAACCTTAGGAAAAATCAGAAACCCTTCCCAATAGTTAGGAATAATTTTAGGTTCTTAGAAAAAATAATCCCCGCGATTATATTACAAAAATCAGGGCTGTACAAAGGGAAACAATTAACATTGGTTCTTACGGGCGAATAAACACCAAAATCAAAAAACCTTAGGAAAAATCTGAAACCCCTGCCAAAAGTTAAGAATAATTTTACGCTCTTAGAAAAAAGTATCCCCGGGTTCATATTCCAAAAATTCGGGCTGTACAAAGCGAAAGAATCTGCTATATTTTGCACGAAATTGCATGAAAAACACTCATATTTTCGCAAAATTGAACATAACTCTCATAAATTTCTTTAAAAATAGATTTCATTAACGGAAAAAATCTTCAATTGTGTAATTGTAGCTAGTGATATAACTTCAACAACAAAATTTCGATATTGCCTAGCACAGATGTTCAAATGTAAAACATTGATGTTAAAAAAGGAGCGACCAAAACCCATACATGATTTTGAACATTTATGTTTTATAGTACGTTTAGTAATCATTCAGATTAGATTCGGGCACTTAATTTGCCAGTGGTCGTCTATATTATTTCATAATTAAAATGTGACTAAAAGGAAAATTAAAAAACGTCTTTTCAAGTGCGATATGCAAGGAAAGACAAAGGAAATATCAGGGCATCATGATCATCTCCGGCGAAGTATAACAGTCTCTTAAAAGATTGTAGTACATACCGTGTTCGTGTAAACCGAAAACAGACAGTGGTTTTTTCAGGTTTTATTTCATATTTTCACTTTTACAAAATTCTGATTGTGAGAATTTTTCAAACATCTTCAAAACATCGAAAGCATAAATATCGAGCATGAAACATCAATGTTCAAGAAACATCGGCTTCAATACATCGATGTTTAAAACATCGACTATAGAAACATGGATGTTTAAAAACGACATCGAGGTCGCATCCCTAGTTGCAGCGAGGTGAGGGGAAGACTTTTTCTAAGGTTTATTGATTTTAGTGTTTCCCCATAAGAAACAATGTTAATTGTTTGTCTTTGATCAACTCAGAATTTTGGAACATAAATGCAGGAATATTTTTTCTTAGTGCCTAAAATATTTTAAGTTATGGGAAGAATTTCAGATTTTTCAACTTTTCTTCGAGTTTGACGTTTATTTGCTCGTAAGAACCAATGTTAATTGTTTCGCTTTGTACAGCCCTGATTTTTGGAATTTGAACGCGGGGATAATTTTCCTCCAAGAGCCTAAAATTATTCTTAACTTTTAGGAGGGGTTTCAGATTTTTCCTGAGGTTTTTTGATTTTGGTGTTTATTCGCCCGTAAGAACCAATGTTAATTGTTTAGCTTTGTACAGCCCTGATTTTTGGAATTTGAACGCGGGGATAATTTTTTCCAAGAGCCTAAAATTATTCTTAAATTTTGGGAAGGATTTCAGATTTTGCAATTGATTTTGAGATTGATTCTTGGTGGGCGCTGCTAGCTTCAGTCTAAAGCTAGCAGCGCCCACGATTCTCGGAAATCCAGAGGAGCCTAAAATTCGGGAATAGAGCATTTAATTAGCCTAAAATTTTGGATATGGTTTGGTTGAGATTGGTTTCTGGGCGCTGCTAGCTTTAGATCGCTTATATTAAGGGGCCCTGGCAAGACGCCTGCGCGTTCTCGCCCGACGTGGATGCAAGACCCTTGCACTAATAACCTTTCGCGGGTCGTCAGATGGGCGTCTCCAACATACAACCTTACCATAATCAGAACTTAAATATGGACAAACTGAAAAGTAAAAACTAGAAAAAAAACTAGTTGTCCTTGAACGCGGCAAAACAGCGAGTCAATTCTGCGGTTGGTTTCCAACGTATTTTGCAAGTAGTGGGGTGTCGTTTATGAACAAGTTAATGCCTCACTCTCCTCATAAACAGCAAATGACTCACTGCCATATGCGGGTGTATGCGGTGCTTTATTTATAAAATTTTAGGTTCCGGTAAGCACCCCAAATGATATGACACATGAATTCTTTGAAAATAGGATCCCACACACGAGTCATTTTTGTCAAAAAACAGATTCTAAAGGTAGAATTCTTAGTTTAATTCATTAAAGACCAAGGATTGAAATAATATTTTGTAATAATAAAAATTTTAATTTTTCTAATATTACACTAGAAAGAATAAAAATTCGTTTACATTTCATTTACAATTTTTTAAACCAATAGTCAATGTAGAACATGTTGCGTATACAGAACTTTGGAACATTAGGGTATATCATCTTGACAAGAGACCGAAACCAATTCGCATGGAGATGAAAATTGCTATGTTTTTTGTTTTTTTAACATTTGTAAATTTTAGTGCTTTTCCACATCTTCGCCTCCTTCTGGCTTTGGTTTCTCTCTTTATAATCATGTGCTCTACATCATGATTGATTATTGATTTATTGACATGATTCCGGGCGCGTCAGATGGAGGCGGAGTTTAATTAGTCTCGTAAATGCAGTGCGTGTTTTTTAGGTGCGGGAGGTGGCGGTGATTTTTCCGTTGGATGGCGAGATCCCACGCCGACCTACCTGTCGGCTTGCGGATTTTCTTAATGCAGGTATCTCCTAGCGGGGCATCACCTCAACCGGAACCAGCTCTTAAGCCCCCGGTTGACCTCCCAGCAAGTGCGGAAGTGAAGTGCAAGCAAGTGTGAAGTGTATAAGTAACGGGTGGACGATAGGACAAGGGTGAGGAAGGAATGATCGCGGTCCGTGGCCCATTTATTGGGATACTGGTCCTGCATTTGCCTAGTATTGATCGGAGAAACCAACAAAAAATCACCGAATTTTTCTTTTTCTACTTATTTTTCCTCCAGAAGATCATCTATACTTTCGTTACGTGTCATTTCATAAGGAGGAATGTGCACAGTATCAATCATATTTGCAGAAATAAGGTCATATTCCTCCAGAAATAAGTTCAGCAGTTGACAGATGACAGTATTTTCTTCAGTCATTCCCAACATAAGCAGAATTGTTATAGAAAGTAAACAATCATCCTTGAAGCATTGTTTATACACTGATGTAACAATGCAGGATAAGACACTATCTCTAAGATGAGATACATATATCAGGAACAGAAATGTGAAACAGTAGTTACATGTTTATTACTCAACGATTATATCCCTATTGCATTTATGCTATCATGTTTGTACCATATACCTACTAATCCCATAGTAATGTAAACGCAACATTATTGTAATTTATCAATAACAAGCTATGTAAGGACTTACCTGCACAATAAGTATTCTGGAATGATGAAAGGAGGTTCAAGCAAGTTTATCAACATACAGTAAAAAAAAGTATTGTGTAATAATTAAATTAAAAATTGAATATCGGTAACACAAGCCATTACATTATCTCCAAGTTTCAAAATTCATCGAAGCCAAATTTACACTTCGGTAAAAATGAAAAGTGCAAAAGCCGATCAAATAGAATTTCTTCTAGTGTGATAATGATACAGAACAAATTTATATCGAATCATTTTTCTTAAAAAAATAAACATATTAAATGTTGCGTTTATGCAACTTTGGGACTTAATGGGTTAATGAAACAAGGCTTACAAAAATTACTAGGGTGTGATCTTTTAATTTTTCTTTGAATCAGTGAACCCATTTTAAAGTTTTCATGCATTTTCTGGGCACCAGAATTTTTAATTATAGTGTATATTGTGTGTATCATTCTCCATATTCAACCCACAATTGTTGCTAAACCGCTGAAGATTATTAATTCCATAAGTTGTTTCAAACGGTTTGCAACCAACATACTGCAATACTTAAAAAATCTGAGACTGCTTGGAAATATGAAAGTTAGTATGAAATGATCCCTATTTTTTTCAAAACTTCCATTCCTTCGCTCAAAAGCCCCTCATTTCATGCAGATCAATAACACAATAGAGCAATTTTTTGTACTTTTATTATTTTTATATGTATAAATACACTTTTTGTTTACATGACATGTATTAATTTACATTTTGTACAGCACTTACTTTAATTTAACCTAAAGTATCATGTAGTTTCATAACATGTTACACTAGGATATAGTGAAACCATAGTTGAAATCACAGGTTTCTTTTGAATTACAAAGTCATTGTGCAAGCACACTGTTCACAATGCATTGAGAACTGTATCATCCCTATGGCTGCAAAAAAGATCTCAATCCTGCAGCAATAAAATAAGAGTGTTCTTATTGCACTCATTTGTACTATAAGAATTTAACAATTTCTGATACATAAGTCTTCTTCCTATATAACCAATTCTGCAATATCTAATTGCAAAATGTAAATGTCTTGTAATATGGTACCAAAAAAATAACAAAAAAATGTGGAATTCTAAGCAACATATTTTACTACTTTTTTGTGTTCTCTACTCACTGCAGTGTGAGTAACAGAATGCTGATACAATTGGAGGGCTCAAGGAGATTTTCCCCTGAACCTATTATTCACATCCATAAACACTTTATGAAAGTTTTCTAAGTTTTGTCATAACATCCAAATTTTTCTGAATTTGGAACGAACCTCCCAAAAGTACACATGAAACTATTTCAATTTTGTATTAACACTCGAACTATAATTTCTAATTTAGTAACACATTTATCATAAAATTAAATCCGAGGTATGCCACAATCACATGGCTTGTCAGAAAATTTGCATGCCCTTCACATAACACTATTCCAAATCACAAGATTTACACTTAACTTCACAAACAACTTCGTCTTCTGCCATGATGGTAATGCTTTTGCTGGTATATTACGCTACTCACTACTTTTCAACAATAACAATGGTATAACAGTAAATAAAACTGTCAACTATGACAAGGTAATTTGTTTTACACAAACACCCATATATATATACACACACATATATATATACAGGTAACAAACATATTCATTGTTTTTGTTGTTGTCATTTTTAATTTCTTTTCAATAGCACTGCTGTTCCAAGCATAAAGCTTACAACAAAATGTCAAAAGGCACTAACATTATCGCCATTTATCTACCATTAACACACTCACAGCCTTTTATTAAAGTTACATTTGGGGATAAGATGACGGAGGGGTTCAAAGGTACATACTCTAACAAACCTCAAGCCTATTTCAGACAGTTTCTTTGAAGTGCTTGATTCAAGACCTAATGTATCGCTCACTAGTTACAAAAGGAACTAGTTCAGTCCAACATGAAGCTATACACATGTAGTTAACTTTTAACTATGCTGTTTTGTCACACTTACAACCATTCCTTAAATTGAATTTTTATATACAATTGTATGTACATATATACCTCATAAATCTACATAAAGACTTAACAAATTTCTAACAGACACTTCAACAAGAAAATTGTGACGTTAGACCACACTTACACATTAGCATAATCTTTTACTTTTTTTTTCCTAAGCAAATTTTAAAACACTCTGATCAACAGAGCATATCTTACATACTAAAAAACAAATTCCAACCCAGTTAAAACTTCTTTTTGCATTAGCAGATTATAAAAATGCTGTTTCTTTTCTTTATACATAGAGAAGACCAGATGCCAAAATAAGAGCAGAATTATTAAATTTGAATTACAAATTATTCACTAACAAACAACTAAACTGCATCAAAAATAACTTTTATAAGCTCCCAACTTCACCTCCAATGAACATTTCAAGCACATTTTTAGGGAGAACAACATGAAGTACAGTCATAACACAATTTTTGAAAATAGCATATGCATCAAGATAAATGTATGATAAAATCCACTGATGTTATACATATCCAGTCATTCAAGAAGAAAAAACAAAGCATAGTAACATCCAATATAACTGATAGCCAAAATTCCACATCAATATTGGAGAAAGTTTATTCACAAACCCCTCCTCCTCCTTAGCCCCTTTGTTTGTACCTTGACAAAAAAGAATTGTTAGTATATCACTTTTAAATTTAAATATTAAGAAGAGAACACAATGTTATTGTCAGCACAATATTGAATGACTAGTTTCACAAGTCAATATTATTTCAATTTAATTTTGAAAAGTAATATGCACTAAAATATTTCAATACTGTACTGTAACTTTTTCTATCAGGCAAACACTAATTAACAGAGTAAGTAATTTAGAAAAAGTATGACATCCAAAATATGGAACTTCCAACAACTTTCCAATTGTTTATTTACTGATCCTGCATAAATTATTGCATTCAATTACACACGAGAGCATTGGTGGTAACACAAGCATAGTTTGACAGTCTTATTATGTTTTTAAATATGATCTCTATAAGTTGGTATGTTCAATCAAGAAGAAAAGATGCCTACAATACTATTAATATTGGCTTACCAGTCTTACACCCACATTGCAGTCTTTTGTCATTGCTATTGCTTCTGCTATTGATTTTTAATTACTTCCATGTGAGCAAAAAATTATTCACATATAATAAAATATAGGAACTTCATATAATTTACAGTGAAGAACATGGAGAGGTCGCAATAAATATTTTACAGTTACACAAAACATTGGCTTAGATTTGGATAAAAATCAGCAGAATTTGCTTCTTTGCTGGCGTATATTAGTTATCCAATAAATTTCTAGCATTTACTCAATTTCCACACACATTCAGGCAAAGTCACCAAAACAGTGCTTACTGCAGTGATGTTAAAAAGGAGATAAATCTTAGTGTACTCATCTAAAATAAAAGTTGAATAAATACTCCATATGGTATACCATATCACTGCAGAAATGCTACTGCTAACTTCAACAGACTTCCCCGACCTCATTCAAACATCCAAAATTGTATCCATTCACACAAACACATGTACCCATTTGTTCACATATATGACAAAAACATGACATAGAAATGCCCAAAACATGTCAATGTATTCACTAACTTTAAATGAGCCTTTCTAATTGAAAAAAAGGAAGGAAGAAAGAAAAGACTCGTCAATTAGCACCAAATACAGTGCCTTGGTAATTTTTCCCTCAAACGTACTCAACTGTTCGTGTTTCCAGTGACAAAATATATTAAGAGAAAAGCAATACCAGAACTCTGCATCATAGATTTTCATTCACTTTAGCAAATTCACCAATTGCAAAAATGTCACAATTTCCAGAAATACAAAATTAGTCATTTCAAGGGTAAATGTTTACACTCATTTTAAAACACATGACCAAAGGAAACTGCTTTCGAGCTACCCTACGTTATTTTGGCATCAATTTTGGTCTTTTAATAAAACAAATAGCTTTTCAAAGACCATCAACTTACTTTGAAAATAGTTTCCCTGAGATAAGCCTTATCCACTCTACAAATGGATAAGAAAACCTACACTCGTATAGCCTTGGAAATTGGAATCAATCTCTGCTCTCATAAACCTTTCTTAACATGTGCGTCAACATTTACAATCAAGCTGAAATCACCTTCCTGAAATTTCAGGTATCTATGGGTTCCCCCTTATCAGCAAGGCAAGATGTGGACTTCACAAGAACACCTTGTTTGTAGACCTATCATAACGAGTGCACAAAGAAAATTAACCAAAATAAACACACTACAATGCTGCCTGCAACATTTAAGATCATTTGCAAACACAGCAGGAAGAGCACATATTACCTCTACTTACAATAACTATAAATACAATGGCTCCCTGTCATTAATGTACATGTACTGAGACAAAAATGACAAGACACTGACAGAAGTAGAAGTAATAAGGAAATAAATTATTGCAATGTCTTTTGATTCTTACGGTCAAAATAGCAGAAAATCCATAACAAAGACTCAAAATTTAATGATTATTTTGGTAACAGAAGAAATATTACCTCACTTCATAGGACAGAAATTTGAAGACAATACACATCTTACAAGTATATAATAATCTTATCTTTACAACTAGTCACCAATTCGTCCTTAAAGAATTCAAAAATTTAAACAAAAGTTACCACGACTTTCCTCATTTCAATAAATGAACTGAGCTCAAATAAGTCATGGCATTTGTACTATTTCTTTTAAAAAATTCTAATAATGTATATTAGGGAGATCATTATTATGGCTTACTGCAATACATCTAGAATAATGTCCATCAAAATATATCACAGATGAATAATTTCTATGACTTCTACTGTACAACAAAGCTACTCTATCCAATCTCAATATGAGTACTGGAATATTCTTCACACTATGAGATAACAACCACAAAAATAGGCCTTACTGTCAACAAGGGAGGAAGAACTCCCAATGTGAAAGATTCACAGGTGTAGAAAATAAGTTGACCATGTACAACCACACACATACAAAATGAAGTGGTGAAGACATAGAAATTTTAAGTATACTTAATGGGAACAAACTGCAGCCCATCACTGTGGTTACAATTGCCTGTATGTGTGTTTAATAACTTGTTATTTAGAAAAGTTTCTCCATAAAACAAAGCTTTTAGGAAGCCTTTCACTAATAAATCCATATTTGACATTAGCAATGGAACACTATATCCTATCTACACACTTCTGTGTATGGATTCATTCACTGAAGGGATTGTGTCCATTTTTTTTAAAAACTGAGACTTCTTAGTGAACACAATGGATTTCGACTGTCTTTTCAAAACACACTCACACTCGTCTACATAAAAAAAATCACATAAATTACGGTTCCAAAGTTTTGGAAACACATGCAATCAAGCTTTACACATTTGGGCACAGATGTTGGTAAGATCCAAATCCCCACACACTGAAAGTTTCCTGTCAGCTGCCACATCAACACTGTGTATTGTTTCTCTGTTCTTCTCCATTTGTTTTTTCTTTTTATCATGGTGTATAATTCACTACACACCTGTGCACAATGGAAGCCAAAACAAAAGAATTTTTTGCACAAATGAAGATTGAAAAGATAATAAGAGTAACACAGTAAACACTTTGGTGGGTGGACACTTGCCAAGAACAAACTTACTTTATTAGATTTAAAACTAAGATTAATCTAATGCTACAAACAAAAAAAAAAAAAATAAGGAAAAGAACTTTCAGGTGGTGAACAGGCTTATAGACTCTAAAGTATTAAGTATAGCAGTCCTTTGCTATTCCTGTTCTAAGTATTAATGAAATTATAACACCTCAAAAAGGAAAGCAATAGGTTATCCCCTACAGAAACTGAGATCATGGCAATAAACATGGGATCACATGCTTCCTCTCGCAAGTTTATATGAAAGAGCACCAAGTACTAGAGTAAATTCACCACCCAAAAGTAAACATTTTTATTGGACATTCTAGGCAACAGTGACTAATTTTGAAACGCTATACCAAAATTTAACAACAGTAAGAAAACTTACAAGTAAATTAAGTATGTTTTTCCAACATATTTAAATTAAATTACAAGGTATGTAATATGAGATGATTGACCTAGTGCATGATGAAATAAACATGGAAAATAAATTAAATGTGAACATATAAGGTTATTGAAGAGGGTTGTCTTACAGGGCTAGAGCCTGTATTTCTTGACAGGCTTCTTGCACGGCAGCATCTGTGTTATCCGTAACACAAGGTGTACTGGGTGCTGTCATTGGCATAAGAGACGAAGCATCACCAGCTCCACCCTTGTCCATACCTGCCACCACTTTAGCAGAGTTCAGAGCCTGGACACCATTCACACTCACTCTCGAGTATTTACCACCAGCAGCACTGGTGCTGTTACCACCTGGCCGGTTGCACTGAACTGAAGAGGACTTGCGGCCATTTCCCACATACCGCCTTTGGGCGGACGGCCCACTTGCAGCTCCGCCAATGCCAGCACCCGCTCCACTGCTGCCCACATTAGGAGGAGGGCTGTTTGAATTGGTGGAGTTGCAAGGCTGGTAATAGATGTGGCGGGCACCAGGATGGTACTGAGGGGAAACAGAATGAGCCATCTCAGGAATTTGACAACTTAGCTGAGTATATGGAACAGGAGGAGGAGAGCGGCTAGTAGGGGAAGAGTGACTTCCAGCGGCATTTCTCCTCTTATTCATTGCTGCAGGCCCCACTGGAAAACGGCCAGCCATAGGATTACGAGCATTGCTACTAGGGCCATTAATAGGAAAGCGTGTTGTCTGTGAATTAAACCTTGGGCTCTCTCTAAAGTAATTTCCAGGTCCGTTCCTGGTATATGATCGTTTCTGATATGGCAAAGGAAATGCGGAGCCATTTTTATCGTTATTGTCAGGAGCCAAAGGATTATTATTGTTCACAAAATGATACTTGGATGAATGATTGGGCATGCCAGAACCTCGCTTATCATTTCGAACATGAAGTGGCATACCACCATTAGTCATTAAGGGACGGAACTGATCCCCATACATTGGTGGAATAGGATTCATAAACGGAGGATAATTAATATGTTGATTCATATACAGAGGAGAACCAAGAGAAGGGTTACCAACAGGAACCATCGGGTGATACATAAGAGGCATCACAGTAGCATTTGGACCAGGACCTGAAGGCTGGAATGGTGGAAGGGAAGAAGAAGAAGAAGGAGGAGCAGGAGGAGGAGTCATAGCATACGGGACACTGGCACTACGTGGAGGTTGCTCTCCATCCAGTTCATCCTGCTGTTGCAGTTTAAGAAGTGATACTACAGGAGGTGTATCAGTGTTCTGGCGGCCTGCTGAAGGGGCTGATCCAGGTTGGTTGGTGCTAGAACCTACACCATGACCTGAATTTGTTTTGTCCGGGTGAGCTACCCCATTGACATTTGGAGGATCTTGGTTGGCTTTGTTATTCCCTCCATTGCGTTGTAAATCCAAGCGACTTGTGTTGGAAGACCCTTCCTATAAGCAGCATCAGTACAAATCAATATAACAGCAAGCAAATAAGCAAACAAATTATTACACATAGAATTACGCATGCAGAACCATTATAACATACACTACAAAAACAATATTCAAAAACCAGTACAATGCTTATAAAATAAAAGCAATATTTATATGCTGTACACTCTACAATATGAGCCAAAATGCGTATTTTGCCTTGTTGACATTTCTGCATACAGCACCAAAGACAGTGATCGAAAATAATACATCCATTTTACTCCTTTCTTCCCACAACTTTAATAAAACAATTTGACAAATAATTCGTCCCACACTGAATTCCAAATGAACTTCATACAGAATGAATAACATCTTCAAAAATAATAAAACGAAAGGTAGTTGAGGATTTCAAAATCAGAGGAAAAAAATGCACAGGGATAGAGTAATTTTGTGAAAACCCAATTTATTTCAATTTTTTAAGCAAGCTTTCCCCTTGAGGAAAAAAAAGTTAACGTAAATCCAGAGTTTGAGAATGTCATGGCTAATGCCCAAATCTGACTAATTTCCGCATTAGCTGGATAATATTCTCATTATCCAAAAATGGGTGGTGATGTCCGAAGAAGGTACAACTTCAAAGCATTCTCCAGACTTGCTGGATGGGGTGCACGTTAGCCAACACAAGGTAGCTAGGGTAAGTGATGAATGTTACAGTGGCAAGTACTAAGTGGTATTTCTAAGACTAGTGAGAGATGAGGTGTGTAGTTTCAAGTTATACTGTATTTAAATAATACCAACCTAACCTCACTATATTCCACAACTGACACTTCTCTATGCATTTCTGAACCTGTGATGAGACTTCAGCCTATGCTCTAAAATAATCTGATCATCATTCATTAAGTTTTATCCACACAGTACGGCTAACACGCTACATTAACCATGTTTCAGACTTCAACCACGCTGCTTTCTATTCTCAGTGTAGTTTTATGAACATGTCTGTACAGCATTAGGATCATAATATGAGCCTTGTGTGTGCATTCGTGCGTCTGCATGTGTGTCTGCGTCTCTGTGTGTGTGTGTTGTCTGCGTCCCTCTGTGTGTGTGTGTGTGTGTGTGTGTGTCTGCGTCCCTCTGTGTGTGTGTGTGTGTGTGCGTCCCTCTGTGTGTGTGTGTGTGTCTGCGTCCGTCTGTGTGTGTGTGTGTCTGCGTCCGAGTGTGTGTGGGTCTGCGTGTGTGTGTGTCTGCGTCCGAGTGTGTGTGGGTCTGCGTGTGTGTGGTCTGCGTCCGAGTGTGAGTGTGTGTGTCTGCGTCCGAGTGTGAGTGTGTGTGTCTGCGTGTGTGTGTGTCTGCGTGTGTGTGTGTCTGCGTGTGTGTGTGTCTGCGTGTGTGTGTGTCTGCGTGTGTGTGTGTCTGCGTCCGAGTGTCTGCGTGTGTGTGTCTGCGTCCGAGTGTCTGCGTGTGTGTGTCTGCGTCCGAGTGTCTGCGTGTGTGTGTCTGCGTCCGAGTGTCTGCGTGTGTGTGTGTCTGCGTCCGAGTGTCTGCGTGTGTGTGTGTCTGCGTCCGAGTGTCTGCGTGTGTGTGTGTCTGCGTCCGAGTGTCTGCGTGTGTGTGTGTCTGCGTCCGAGTGTCTGCGTGTGTGTGTGTCTGCGTCCGAGTGTCTGCGTGTGTGTGTGTCTGCGTCCGAGTGTCTGCGTGTGTGTGTGTCTGCGTCCGTCTGTGTGTGTGTGTCTGCGTCCGTCTGTGTGTGTGTGTCTGCGTCCGTCTGTGTGTGTGTGTCTGCGTCCGTCTGTGTGTGTGTGTCTGCGTCCGTCTGTGTGTGTGTGTCTGCGTCCGTCTGTGTGTGTGTGTCTGCGTCGTCTGTGTGTGTGTGTGTGTCTGCGTCCGTCTGTGTGTGTGTGTGTCTGCGTCCGTCTGTGTGTGTGTGTGTCTGCGTCCGTCTGTGTGTGTGTGTGTGTCTGCGTCCGTCTGTGTGTGTGTGTGTCTGCGTCCGTCTGTGTGTGTGTGTGTGTCTGCGTCCGTCTGTGTGTGTGTGTGTCTGCGTCCGTCTGTGTGTGTGTGTGTGTCTGCGTCCGTCTGTGTGTGTGTGTGTCTGCGTCCGTCTGTGTGTGTGTGTGTCTGCGTCCGTCCGTCTGTGTGTGTGTGTGTCTGCGTCCGTCCGTCTGTGTGTGTGTCTGCGTCCGTCCGTCTGTGTGTGTGTGTGTGTCTGCGTCCGTCCGTCTGTGTGTGTGTGGTGTCTGCGTCCGTCCGTCTGTGTGTGTGTGTGTCTGCGTCCGTCCGTCTGTGTGTGTGTGTGTCTGCGTCCGTCCGTCTGTGTGTGTGTGTGTGTCTGCGTCCGTCTGTGTGTGTGTGTGTGTCTGCGTCCGTCTGTGTGTGTGTGTGTGTCTGCGTCCGTCTGTGTGTGTGTGTGTGTCTGCGTCCGTCTGTGTGTGTGTCTGCGTCCGTCTGTGTGTGTGTGTGTGTCTGCGTCCGTCTGTGTGTGTGTGTGTCTGCGTCCGTCTGTGTGTGTGTCTGCGTCCGTCCGTCTGTGTGTGTGTGTGTCTGCGTCCGTCCGTGTGTGTGTGTGTGTCTGCGTCCGTCTGTGTGTGTGTGTGTGTGTGTCTGCGTCCGTCTGTGTGTGTGTGTGTGTCTGCGTCCGTCTGTGTGTGTGTGTGTGTCTGCGTCCGTCTGTGTGTGTGTGTCTGCGTCCGTCCGTCTGTGTGTGTGTGTGTCTGCGTCCGTCTGTTGTGTGTGTGTGTCTGCGTCCGTCTGTGTGTGTGTGTGTCTGCGTCCGTCTGTGTGTGTGTGTGTGTCTGCGTCCGTCTGTGTGTGTGTGTCTGCGTCCGTCTGTGTGTGTGTGTGTGTGTGTCTGCGTCCGTCTGTCTGTGTGTGTGTGTCTGCGTCCGTCTGTGTGTGTGTGTGTGTCTGCGTCCGTCTGTGTGTGTGTCTGCGTCCGTCCGTCTGTGTGTGTGTCTGCGTCCGTCCGTGTGTGTGTGTGTGTCTGCGTCCGTCTGTGTGTGTGTGTGTGTGTCTGCGTCCGTCTGTGTGTGTGTGTGTCTGCGTCCGTCTGTGTGTGTGTCTGCGTCCGTCCGTCTGTGTGTGTGTCTGCGTCCGTCCGTCTGTGTGTGTGTGTCTGCGTCCGTCTGTGTGTGTGTCTGCGTCCGTCTGTGTGTGTGTGTCTGCGTCCGTCTGTGTGTGTGTGTCTGCGTCCGTCTGTGTGTGTGTGTGTCTGCGTCCGTCTGGTGTGTGTGTGTGTGTCTGCGTCCGTCTGTGTGTGTGTGTGTGTCTGCGTCCGTCTGTGTGTGTGTGTGTCTGCGTCCGTCTGTGTGTGTGTCTGCGTCCGTCTGTGTGTGTCTGCGTCCGTCTGTGTGTGTGTCTGCGTCCGTCTGTGTGTGTGTCTGCGTCCGTCTGTGTGTGTGTCTGCGTCCGTCTGTGTGTGTGTCTGCGTCCGTCTGTGTGTGTGTCTGCGTCCGTCTGTGTGTGTGTCTGCGTCCGTCTGTGTGTGTGTGTGTGTGCGTCCGTCTGTGTGTGTGTGTGCGTCCGTCTGTGTGTGTGTGTGTGTGTGCGCGCGCGCGTCCGTCTGTGTGTGTGTGTGTGTGTGTGTGTGTGCGTCCGTCCGTATGTGTGTGTGTGCGTCCGTCCGTATCTGTGTGTGTGTCTGCGTCCGTCCGTATCTGTGTGTGTGTCTGCGTCCGTCCGTATCTGTGTGTGGTCTGCGTCCGTCCGTATCTGTGTGTGTCTACGTCCGTCCGTATCTGTGTGTGTCTGCGTCCGTCCGTATCTGTGTGTGTCTGCGTCCGTCCGTATCTGTGTGTGTCTGCGTCCGTCCGTATCTGTGTGTGTCTGCGTCCGTCCGTATCTGTGTGTGTCTGCGTCCGTCCGTATCTGTGTGTGTCTGCGTCCGTCCGTATCTGTGTGTGTCTGCGTCCGTCCGTATCTGTGTGTGTCTGCGTCCGTCCGTATCTGTGTGTGTCTGCGTCCGTCCGTATCTGTGTGTGTCTGCGTCCGTCCGTATCTGTGTGTGTCTGCGTCCGTCCGTATCTGTGTGTGTCTGCGTCCGTCCGTATCTGTGTGTGTCTGCGTCCGTCTGAGCGTGCCTGTATCCGTCTGTGCGTGTCTATGTCCGTCCGACCAAGCAAAAGATCCGAGGACAGTGGTTTTCTTTGGATGAAGCTGTGGAAGCCTACATTGGTGCTAGAAACACCATCCCTGAAGAGAAATGGGGTGACACGTTTTGTACATGGTTCCAAAGGATGAAAAAGTGTATATGTGCTCATGGAGAGTATTTTGAAAAAAATGTAATGTTTAGACTTTCAATAAATTCATAATTTTTAATTCTGCTAAAAACTTTTGGCATAGTAATTTGGCAACTTAATTGTAGTAACTACGTTTTAATTACTGGGGTGTGATTAGAAGAGGAAAGGAGGGAGAGAAAATAGATCATAGAATTTAGCAGCTGGTGTCAATTGCATTGCTGTTGACGTAATGTGTCTTAGGTCATATTGATCCAATAGATGTGTTTGTAATTGGAGGCTGTATTGAGACAACAGTTTCATTCAATATTGGTAATACACAGCTACATAGTGGCCGCCTGCTGTCTGTTTACAAATGATATGCATTGTTGTCTTAGATCTGGTACTGAAGACATAAAGGGGGAATATTGAAGAACTGCCACGAAGAAAACCAAGTGCTGCTTGACCCCTACTACATATGGAGTCAGATTAATTGTTTTTAAAAAATCCAGAATGCTTTTTTGAGTAAGCTGTTACTCAGGAGACTGTCACTATGTTTTCAGAGGATTGTTCCTCGGAATACGTGAGTTTTAAACACTTTTGTGAAGCTCCTTATTTAATCAACATATTTATTCATATTAATTAAGCACTGTTTCTTTTCTATGTATCCTTGTCAAATGTATGCCAGATGTAAATCAGTACCTATATGAATAAAAGACGTAAAAGTTCATCAAGGTAATACTGTCCAAAATACAAATTAAAATAAATTAAATACCTGAAACAAACTTTTTTTTCAGATAATTCCTTGTGTGTGTGTGTGTATTTGTTTGTTCGTTTGTTAGATTGTTGTTTCACAAGTTAAGTACCAAATCCAATAAAATTTCTGAAGCATTATTATTATCCCTCCAGTAGTCACACACTTTGAAACATCAGTGGTTATGGTGGATTAAGGCCAAGTAGATTAGTTAAAAAAAGAATGTGTAAAAGTACCCCACATAAAAAAAGCCTCAAGAATGCTAAAAATATACTAAGAAGCTGAATTTTGAAACATATATTTGGAGACGGACTTCAAGGTTTTTGTGCACCAGATTTGTAAAATTTCTTACAATTTCTAACAAATCAAACAAGCTTTTAAAAAATATACAAGAAAGAACACAAGTTTTATAAATTAACACATTTCATTTACTTTACTCATAAACCCAATCTCCTACATAGCTAAGCATTCTGAGCAAGCAATTTCAGTCCGATACCACTACTGGCGTTACATATAACACCAGTAGTGGACTTAAATTCACTATCGCAGATAACTCTGATTCTACTGCACCAAATCAAAACGAAAGAATGGTTTGAAACAATTGTTTGCAAGAAGATACTAAAACCCCATGCTTTCTAACATCAAAGATACTACAAAGAAAGACAAAAATAAATTTGTGCAGACGAAAGTCTGTGCAAAACTACTGCGGGTTAAGAAAATCCTGCATTAACAACTTGCAACATTAGGCTACATTACATTACAAACATCTCTCAAGGAAGCATTTCTACAAATGGCATTACATGTATCTCAAGAACCCTTTAAAAGCTAATGTGGGTTTCCAATTAACAGAAATTAATTACTTCCAGCATTAAAACATCAGATGATTCATTATAAATTCAATTAGAAAATGTTTTTATACGAACAGCAATATAATTTGAAATAACATTACCACATAATAATACAAACCCTCCATGTTTTTATTTCCCCACAGTCACAAGGCATGTGTTTAAAATTGTTTCTCAAAATCAATACAATACCATTAATTGAAAATTGCCGAGTCTAAGAATCATTCTAAACAAAACCATATGTTTCTGATACATGGAGAGTTTTGTTAACTAATGCTAGTGAAGTAGAAAACAACTTTTACTTTGTAGAATTTTATAATTTGAACATCTTTCTGGAAGAAAAATTTTTTTTTAAAAAAAAGCTATCAAAGTAAAGTACAACTGTTGCAGAATGAGAACTTTTTTGTTGTTGTAGTTGCTGTTATTTTTGCATTATTCAGAACATAACTAAACAGTCCTCATCAGATATTGTAATTAACATAGATATATTCATACTGTGTTATGCCCATATGAACAAATGTACCTCACCCACTACTCTAATACCCAATCAATTTTGTGACTAATCTTCATTTTGACAAGGACAAAAAATGTACATATGGATGTAAATACACCAATGAGCTATTACATAATGATCACTCAAACTAAGGAACTGTCTTCAAGTGTCTTGAATGCTCAGGGTTACACACGGCATGTAAGTTCTACCTCTTCTTACATAACAAGTTAACGTGGTGGATTTGTTCCATTTAAAAGATGCTAAGGCAGTTTTGTTCCAATTAAAAATGTTATTAACATAAAATTCTTAAGGTAAACTACCCACAGGGGGGACATCCAAGTACACTGACAACGAAAAATATAAAATGAGGTAGATTAGGCTATAAAGAATTCAGGAGGTGCACACACACTTGTTCCAATGCAACACATGTATCATTATTAAGCTGCAAATTTATAGGAACTAAAAACAGTGGAAATAGGCAGGCAAAATAGGCATTTAAAATTGTGACATAGAAACTTAAAATGGTAAAATAGGCATTTAAAAAGGCACTACCAATTTTTCTTAACTGTGTACTTCTATAGAAAATTTCTGAAGTAAACAATTTACTTTCCTTAATTTAAAAATTTCAACGAAAGCTAGGTCTGTGTCCTTTCAATCATCCATTGTTTTATTCATGGAAAAAATTGGATTTTATAAATTGCATCATTTTCAAGCAAAAATTACGGGAAAACAGCACCTTTTTTCAAGAACTGATTTTTTATAACAGGTTTTGATGAGGGCACAAATCTTTATCTCCAATATTGTACTTTTGCAATAACTTTTTGCAATAATCAAGTATACTGATAGTTCGGTAAAATGGGGCCAAATTTTTGTGGCGACTTTTGATACACACGAGGAGAAAATTTAAAGAAAAATATTCATTTTTATGGGAGGGAAAGAAAGAAAAAAAGAAAGAAAGAAAGAAACACACACACACACACACACATTACAAGTTACACGCAAACTATTATTTTCAAAAAATTGTACATGACTATTTTGAGGCCTCTTTTTAATGAACACATTTTATTACGGAAAATAATTTCTAATCTCCTGTATTGTAGTTGTAGGAAGACATTGAAAAAATTTTATATTTTGCAATTTTCCAAAAATCAGATATCAAACGAAAATGAGACCTCCACCATTCTCTTAAGAGTCCTCTACACTATCCCAAAACAAAGTTAATTAAAAAATTTGCAGAAATTTTTGAGAAAATTTAGAAAATATCGAGGTTTCATGTAAAGTACCTCCCAAAATGAAATATCCATTTTAAACTCAGAGATCCTTTAAGTTTGTTAACACATTGACCGCCATGTGCATCATGTATGATTCATACTTCCAATTCCAACGAGCCGTGTGAATCAAAGGTGCTTCATACCCAATATTATTATCCAGACCGCGTGGGTCAGAGGCGCTTTACCCTACAATGCTGTGTTTATGAAGCAATATACTCTAAGGCCTTGTGAATAGATTAGTGTTCTTGGCCTACCTGAATGTAGGAAATATTACCTTCAAAGAGCATTTTTTAACAAAAAGGGGTCAAAAGCAATATCTACCAGTAAAGTTCAGAATAAATTACATATTTCTTTTAATAATATGGTAAATTATCTCAATTATTTCATTTGTTTCTAAATAGAATGATTCTGTTTATATTATGTCTTACACACAGTAATTATGACATTGAGCTTTTATTCGAAGATTATAAAGGAAAATAGAGTATAAACAATACGGAAAACAATGATATGACACCAATAATTGGTACATACTCTTTCAAATTTAAACCAGCCTCTTTACTATCATTTTATACAAAATAAAACTGTTAATCTCGTTTTCACCACACGGCTCCAGATGAAGTAATTCACATCTAGGGCCACATGGTGAAACATTGATTCATGGTTGAAAATGGCAGTTACATCTGTCAAAATTAGTTACATTTTCCAAATATATAATATTGCATCTCTTATATAGCCATTAGGAATAAAATAAATGTGTGGGCTGAGGAGAAAATAAATTAGATAACATTACGGCGGCCATTGTGTTAAAATCAATCCAGGAATAACAATTTTGAAGAAAATGGGGTGAACAGTTTTGGCGCTAGCTGTGACTACAGATGGACAAGCAGATGGACAGATGGACAGATAGACGGACGAACAGACAGACAGACAGACAGACACATTTTGTTGTCAATTGATTTTTCGGTATCAAGGACCCACAAATTATGAATATTGACTACACAATGTGACAAGAAGTCCCACAATAAGAGTTTTTGGGTTGAAAATTCATTGTCTTTCCACATACAATTAAAATAGGAATATTTTTCAAATTATTCTTACAAAGTAAAGGCGAGAAAGTAAAAATGAAACTGTGGAATTAAATATGCTTACCATTGCTTTGCAAAAATTTCAACTCGCTAAACAGAAAGAAATGCCTTCAAATAACTCTACTACTACTACTATTACTGGTGTTTTCGCATGGTTTTCTTATTATGAAGTACTCTCACTCTGATGGCAGTAAAACGCAACATAAATTTATCGATAGTACTTTGATAACTCTGCATTCAGGATTAAAACGGGAAAGGTATGGTGGCTTTCCACCATGGAAAAATGAATTTTTGATTAAGGATAATTACACGTTGATCAATAAATACAAGAATAGGCAACATGTAGGCATTTAAACCCAAAATTGGCATTTATTAATGAAATAAGCATTTAGAAGCACTACAAAATTCACACATAATACTTCTAATGTCTCAAAATGAATAAGTAACCAGAAAGATTGGGTTTTCCATTGAAGGGAGAAAATAGGCAGCGGCAAAAATCCACAGCTTAATCATCATACACAATTCGAACAAAGCAGATACCACACCCTTGAAACATAGGTTTTGAGTCCCTAAAGATTCTGAGTTATGTTTCCTGGACTGCAATCTATAAAATTATATCTCTTAAGATTACAGTTTTACATTTACTATTACATTTTTGGAGGTTTAGCTCTCCCAAATACCTGTTCTCCATTGCATGAGTGGTCAGAAAGCAGGATCTTGAAATCCTTGTAAAATTGATGAATAAGACTGATATTTAAGAATGAATGAGACCGATTATTTGATATTCTGTGCAACTTAATCACACAGATTTCACAATAAGTACTTCTGTTAGTTAATAATTATTTAGCAATGTTGTAACGCTTCCCATGCACAGTATGGGCCTACATGATGCAATGCTCATTCAGAGCCTGGCAGTTTGAGATTGGGTTTTATTTCTAAGGCATTTTTCACTTTTAAAACAAAAATTCACAAAGTGTAGAATATTCATAATGGTTGAACTTCTTGTTCATGTATACAGATCAACAAGATCATCAGTGGTAGTGTCAAGTCAGTGTATTCAAATTTGATTGAATTTACAGTGACAGCACAGCACCCAGATCTGAAATGGATTGCCATTTTAGGTGCTTTACTCTCATTGTCATGAACACATCAAAAGTAGAGCAATGAAGAGGAAACAACAATGTATTGTCCATCCATGTGTTGACCTTGGCACATTTATGGCAAAGAGCTGTTGCGAATCATTTGGAGTGACTGCAGAGCCTCAAAGAAACGCATGGTTTCAATAGTGGTACCCAGAAAAATGTTTTACAGCACACAGTACATCAAAAACTGTTGCAGATGGGGCTGCAGAGAAGTCCCTCTCACACTCTCATGCTGACAAAACTATCAGATGCAAAAAACTGGATTATTGACAATTAGAAAAAAGTTATATGGTCTGAAGAATCCTGTTTCCTGACACATCACTCAATGGCTTAGCATACACAACAATAGGCTTTTGATGGATTGATGATCAGGATGTTATGACATGAATGATCAGGTAATGGTGGAATGAGATGTGGGGGAAACTGGAAAGCTCCAAGGAAATCTGTCATAAATCACGAACCAATCTCATATAAATAAACAGGGATACCAGGAGAAACCTGATAACCCAAATGTGAATGTCGAGCAGTCTCATCACTACATGATGGACTGGCCTGAGTTTGGACTTGCCGTTACAACTGGGGTATCAGATACGCAAGGTAACATTCTGATTTTAATTAAATAGATGCAATTCTACAGGCTAAAGGTGGTCCTAAGACATATTTGATATGTGAGATAGGTGATTATGATGTAATGGCCCATCGGTGTACATTAAATATATTATGCTATAATTAAACTTAAGATAACTTGGTAAAGAACAAATTGAATTTTTAGTTCACGAAACACTAGAATAACCTATAGCTGAATAAGAAAGTAAAAAAATGTCCCAAAACATTTCAATCCAATACTTCATGGAATTTTTAGTATCCAGAGTATACAAAAAAATGATTTTCAGACCTCAACCCCTCCCCCCACTCAATAAAAAATATAAAATATTTTGTTAATTTTTGGACAGATTTTTTTATTTTTAACCCGCATAAATACGAGGGGGGAAAATTTCACAAATTTCCAGAGGGACTTTCACAAAAAGAATTATTTCAAGTATTTGCTTGCCAAATATTTACATGATCTGGGATTTTTTCAAGGGGTGGAACATACTAAAAACAAATAAAAAACTGATTTGTCACAATATTACTGTATTCTCTCTTTGAAACCATACGAAACTGAAGACTTTAACATTCATTTTCTCACTTGAAAGAAAATTTTGGAGACAACTGTAGTGACTAAAATATATAACTTTGTCAGCAGCCAGTTGTGATCATAACAGTCCTATTAATTCATACTCTGATCACCCTGCCTGCACTGAGATTCTGAACCATATGCACTTTGAGATCCGCCAGTGCAAAATTGCTCACAACCAGAATCCCAATTTCTCACAAAAAAAAAAATTAACTACGACTCTTTTAACATTACATTCTTTTTTTGTCGTTTCCACATCCATTGAACAAATGCTGAGATGGCCCCTAGTTTTGCTTCTAGTCATAAATGTAGCTTCACTATGCACATGTTTTGTTCAGTTCTCCTTTTGCTAGTTGTGGTATGAGAAGGGCCAGATGCGTGGATTGCTATTTTGTTAGCAGTACTAAAAAAACAACTCTGTACTTCGTTTACTGATGCAATTATGTTTTCTATAATTCAGAAGCAAAAATTTCTTTTTTTTTTCACATTAACCTGGCTTTGTTGGTACTGTTACTCTTCATTAGGGGGCAGATTTGGATGACCTAAAATATCGCCAGAAACGATTAATACAATGTTCTTAAAATGTTTTCAAAATGCCCTGAAAGAAAAGAAAAATGACAAAAATTTGGTCACTACCAGTTCAGATAAACAACTCAGGCTGTTGGGTATGTTACTGATGTAATCAAAACTTCCTTTCATTCAAGTGAACTCAGCTCTTGGCTGGACAGTTCTTTACCAGGAAATCTGTCTCCTGTTATCACAAAATCAGCAGAACCAACACTGGTGCTGATAGGCATCACAAAAAGCATAGATTACATACTCACAAAGGTTGGCATTACAATTTCTGAGGAAAGAAATCAAATAGGCTACTCAGGAATTCTGTAGAGAACATTGTATCTCAAAAATATTATTTGAAGCAAATATCATAATGTAATATAAAAATTGATGAAATTAGCAAATAATGCTGGAAGAAGGTAAAACCCCCATGTCAGTTTTTATTGTTCTATGATGAAAATAAATCATATCAAATATTTAGGAGGAAAGGAAGGGGTCTGAAAATTGTCTCAATCTTAAGTTTTCATGGTCCTCTGAAACAATTTACATAAAACTGGTTCAAAACATTTGGTGGCATTTTTTATATTATTACACAATAGCCTTTTGATCTATCATGTTTTGATTTGAAATACTTTTCAATTTGATAAAAGGAGAAACAATTGAGAAGTTGTAAATAGATCCCTTGAAGTTTCTTAAAACTTAATTCCAATGAATTACATTGTTAATATGAGCAAATCGATGAATATGATGCATGCAATGTTACTTGGTTAAGGTCTGCATTTTAAGCATCCTGTCAGGTAATTAACAATCAATAGAAGACTATAGTCAGTAGCAAATTTATATACAAAATTTATATACATGTAGTAGCGTTACATATTCTCATAATTTCAATTACATATGAAATTATGAAAATATGTACTATTACTTATCGAATACATGCATATGTATAAACATTTGTTAAATGTATGTCTGCTAATGATCATTAACTTTTTCAGAATTACTTTTCTCTACTCTTCTCACTTTTCAATACCAAATCCACTCATGGTTATGTTACTCAAAAGTCAAAAAACTTTGGAAAACATTACAATTGCAAACTATGTAAATAAAAAGTGCAAGGACTACACATACAAATACAGTTTTGAATGAAAGTTAACACTACCTGTTTGTAATAGAAACAATTATTGCAAAACAATTATTTCTGTAAATTAAACCAAGTTCTGAAAAAGATTTGATCTTCAATAGTGCATTTTCTGATTCTATTGAACAACCGAGAAATTATTATAAATAAGATATCTCAAACTATTTAAGTGCAGAAATTTAATAAATGTTTTGTTCATAGCAAATGAATAGTGTTGCAACAGCATTATTATTCAACATGACAAATCTTGAATTACGATTAAACATTTTTTTACAACCAAGTGTATTCAGCAAATTACCATTTGCATTTTTTATATCCACACATTAATCATAAGATACATTAATGATCGTAAGATATGATTAATGATAAATAACCTACTATTACTAAATCATACCATACCAGATGAACAAAATATGCCAGAACATAATCCCTGACGAATTCATTAACCCTTCAACGTTGGGTGCCTTTAAGACATGATGATCATTAGTATTTGTGTGTATCTGTTTCTGCATTAAGGGAATTTACTCCTTTATAGCTGGATATTGTGTGGAGACATACGGTCACCATAGCTGCATGCCCCTGACAACCTGCTGCCATGGCAAGGTACCCCACCCGTTTCCTTTTACCTGCCTGGGAATGCTACAGCACCAAACCAAGGCTCTGCATCGAAGGGTTAAATTGCAAATCACACAACCTTCAAGAACACTAAGGCATTAAAAGGTTTTAATTTTAACATTTTTCATGAACACAAATGCAATAAATAAAAAAATAAGCAACTCACGTCAGTAGATGGGTTGTTTGAAGCTTCAACAGTAGTGGGTAGCGTATCGTAAAGTACGCCATCGGGTGAAGAAGTCATCATAGGCCCATAAGACTGTCCCGCAGCCACAGGGGTGACATTGTAAAACAGTTCGGGTGGATTCATTGGGCTGGGGCTGTAGAAGTGCTGAGGAGGCATTGGAGTCAGAGGAGTCCCAGGAGGGGGCGCCCCACCCCCAGAAGCACCATTTGACGATGATGTGGCTGTGTAAACGTACTGAGAGTTTTGTGCTGGTGGCTGCAAATAAGAATCAAACTAAATTGGGATCATACAATACTGAGGTGAAAGTATTTCTGATGCATGAATGGCAAAAAACACTCTTGATATCCACATTATTTGTAGGTAACTCAAAATTTGTAAAAAAAAATTACCACAAAAACAAAACAAAAACATTGCACCATGCATTTTAATATCAATTGAAGCATAAAATAATAACGAAAATGTTTACATTAGGAAATACGATTGCTATAAGGATTGCTATAATGAAAGGAAATATAAAATTCATTCCCACAAATTTTGAGAAATTTCAGGAAAGTAAGAGGACAGCATGTGCAAGAAGAAAACAGGTAATTATCATTGCCAATTCAATACAAATAAAGTTATTTTGAAACAAATCCAAACTAATGCAATAACAATGATTAAATGATGCAATAACACTTGCTATATTAAAATATTTAAAATGGGGAGTAATATGTTTTTATCATCTACAAATGGTTAAATCAGGTAATTCCATTACTTGCATAGCACAACAAAAATTCTTCAGATACCAGTACCACAATGTAATTAGGGCAAGGTATCACACTTCACATGAAGCACACAAGTAAAGGAATGGAAGCTCATGAAATGTAATTTCTAACTAGACTGGATAGATAAGGGCTTCAAATTTATACAATAATTAAAAATATTTAAGTGAATCATGATTATTTTAACATCAATTATATATTACATGACAAGTTTACAGTAGTTTTTAAAAGGCAGTTAAAATGTATTTACTGAAGTGTTGTTTCACTATGTTTCTTTGCAAGGATATTAGCTACTTGCATAATGCCTGAAATAATTCCTTCAATGAAGGGAAGCAGCGTATCTCTTTGTTTCACAATATTCTAAATTCAAGAACCACATGCTTTACTGATCTCCCTCCTTCAAAGAAATCCTACATTTCTTTCAAACTAGTACACATACTACCAGTATTGTATTCATGAATGATCATCATTTAGGGCTTAATAAACTGACATAAATTTTAATTGAGCTGAAAAGATGCTCTTTAAAAGCATTTTAATAATTGGCTCACATTTGGTCAAAAGGGAATATGTCAGAAAAATTGAATACTGTGTTACTTGTAGTAACTTTTCTTTTATTTCAAAATTATTTACTTTAATTCTTTTAAACTAACTAATATCATTCACATATGAATATCTTTGTATCTCAGTAATAACTATTCAATAATATCCATACTAATTGCAATTCCTTTTGCTCTCCTTTAAAATTATGAAAACCGCACTTATACCCATTTGCCCAAATACAAGTAAATTTCTAATAGAAATTTTGACTGGTAATAAAATAAAAGGGAGCAAAGGGCATTTATTTCCCCATCTGGTGCACCCACCGCTGTTTTATGATTTCGTGATCTAATAGGAAATGGAGACACTGGGATCAGCACTTACATCAGTCTAACAGTTGATCCCATTGACTCAAACCTCAAATCAAGATGAATATGTTGACATTCAATAAGTCATGTATCAAATACCCTCAGTTTTTCCACGGTCAAAGCACCTTGTCAGCAGATGCATTGTCCTTACGAAAACTGAATTTTCTTTTCCAATCCAGGCCTCTTCTCACAAATTATTTTATCCATTTCATCCAGAAGACTAATTTTAACAGCTGTATGAACAAAACTAATTACTTGATCAAGTTGTCCCTTGACAACAAATATTACAACAAAACACATACAAAAACAAAGTTTGTTGTTATTGGTTCCAATTCTGAGAAAGGCCAAGAACTTTTTATCTTGCTTCCTTAGATTTACCTTGAAGAAATGTGTTGTGAACAAACATAGGTGGTGATAGAGGTAAAATTTAATCACATGGTAAATATACCAATCATCAAGATAGTTTTAAGAACTCTAAACTTCTTCACCAGATGTGACAAAGTATCTTATCATGATAATTTGCATCTCATTTAATTGCATTTGTGACTTGATAAGTTTATATGTCATCTTGCTTGAAAACTCAGCTCTTTAGACGTCATTGGGTGTGTTTTGATAAAACACACCCAAATATAAATTATTGTGTTGAATGGAAATAAGATGTCAACCCCTTACTCTACTGGACAGGTGGAGATAATCTGTCCATGTTACTGTATCACTCTTTACAAGCAAGTTAATTTCTTACAAAATTAATTTTCAGTTCTGAAGTTACTTTTAGAGAGAGAGAGATATTCCTCAGTTAAATTAAAACACAAAACTATCCAACTGCATAATGAAGACAGAGAATTCCATGAATCAATAGTATCAGAAAACCACAAGATCTGCAAGTTGTTAATGTTTTGTGTGCAGGAAGGGCATTAAGTATTTGGTGTTTCTAAATATTCACATTAAAATATTAATGTATTCACTCTCAGATAGAAATGTATGTTTATATATACAGGGTGTGGCACGTAACTTTAGCACCTCCAGTAACTTTTGAACGGTTGAAGTTATTGCAATGCAGTTTTCACAGAAGTGCATAAGGGAATGGGGCTAATTGATATGTGAATTCATTTCTGTTTTATCACTTGTATTTTGCGAGACATTTGATGCAACTTAGTTTTTTCAAACGGAACAATACATATTTTTTCCGCCTATCATGACGAGCGTTAAAAGACAAATCCAATGATCTACATATTGTCATTTGTTAGATAAGCATTTTTTTTTGAGAAATTTTGATTTTTGCGACTAGGGTTTAACGGATATTTTAAATGTACTCCTAACAGTCCGCCACACAAGGTCACTCAGCGCTCAACCGGCAAAAGCGCGCTCGGGGAAGGGAAGGAAGTTTAGTACATGAAGATATGAAAATATTCCAAATATTCACAAAATTGTTGCAGTTTTTCCTGAAACTCTGCTTTCAGTCCTTCCCCATTTTCATAAGTAGTATGTATTGAAATAAGTTTGTTTCCATCCCAAAGTTATTATATGCTTATTAATATTTAGTGTTTGCTCACAATATGCAATATTCTATGTAGTCTTAATATTTATTCTGATAGTGTTCTGCTTCAAAATCCCATTAATATCCTGTGATATAAAACCCCATTAAAAGGAGTTTTTATTACAATTTTATTACAATACATAGTTATGACAAATCCTTATTTTCAATCCTTCAACCACAGAAAGACAAAAAAACTGAATATGCGCAAGGATGGAAAGCAGAATTTTCTGAATATTTGGCATGTGTTTTATATCTTCAAAAACTAATATCCCTTCCCTTCCCTTCCCTTCCCGTCCCTGCAAGCGCGTTTGCCAGTGGAAAGCTGAGTGACCTTGTGTGGCGGATTGTTACAAGTGTGGCGGATTGTTACATTCAAAACATCCGTTAAACCCTAGTCGCAAAAATCAAAATTACTCAAAAAAATACTTATTTAACATATGACAATATGTATATCATTGGATTTGTCTTTTTACGCTCATCATGATAGACTGAAAAATATATATATAGTTCCATTTGAAAAAACAAAGTTACTTCAAATATCTCATAAAAGACAAGTGATAAAACAGAACTGAATTCATGTATCAATTAGCCCATTCCCTCATGCACTTCTGTGAAAACTGCATTGCAATATCTTCAACCGTTCAAAAGTTACAGGAGGTGCTAAAGTTACAGGACTCACCCTGTATAGTAAGTATATAAAATTGTGTTTAATAGATCATTCTATAAATCTAAGGTAAATGAGAATTTCAGGAATAATTTACACAGCAATTGATAACAACTTACATTGTTATATTTGAATTATAGTTCAAATCAAAAGCCAAAAGATCTAATATCTGTATTCATCTAGCAAAATAAAGAATTGCAACACTAGCATAATGAACAATTGTAATACAATTTTCGGGGCAGAAAAAGAAATGTAAACCTTACGTGAACATATCATAGCATTAGATTGATAAAAAGCCAAATGACTTTCTCATTAACTAAGCTGCTTTATAGGCAATCGCAGAGATGTAACTTCACCTCACTTATGTTCACAAGCATGCTTACACACAGCATTTAAAAAAAAAACTCATTTCAATACTTTTCAACTGAATACATATTTTTAAAAAAATTAAAAGCAGAGAACATACAATTGCCAATATTTTTTTTTTGTTCAGCTAAAAAAATAAGAGGTTGAATGATGTATTTCAGGCACAAAAATATGCAAGTTTAATCAATTGCCAAATTTGCTGTTCAAATATCTAGATTTTCCAATCTTTCAAATAATTAAAAAATAAATCTTTAAAACTAGAAATGGATTATCTCTAGCACAAAATTTTCACATTTAGAAAATGTTAAAAAATACTCCAATAATCAATGAACATTTTCATATGCATTATTTTCATTTCAAAAACAGTACAAAGCGATTTTTGCTGTATGTGTTTAATCTCTTAAGTATTTAACTACTGGAAAATACATGGCAAAAAGAGAGTAAGATAACCAAACTCCACTTTACCACTGAATAACTGAAATAATTTGAGAGAATTGGGAGTCGAGAGAATTAGACAACTTTGAGAATTAGAGACAAATGTGTTATCTTAAAGATTCAAGTCCTGTTATTTTATCATGTTTGACTTGCTGAATTCCCCAAAAACTGAAAAATTAAATTCCTTTACATTCACAATTTGATAATAAACGCATCATCATGTATAATAATAATAATAATAATAATAATAATAATAATAATAATTACCTTTCTGTAATACCATCAGTACTAAAAATAGTTCATACCCAAATTCCTAAAGAATTTCAGTGATTTTCCTTTCAAGTTTCAGACAACAAATTTAAGAAATACTACTCAAAAAGGAAGATATTATCAAAAGAATGTGATTCAAAATAAAAAGTTATCCAAATGGAGCCCATACCACCAAATAAATAAAATGTGTGAAAAATTTTGCTAATACACGATTTCAGTGATGAACTCAACTAAAATAAAAAGCTCTGAAATGTCCACATCTTAGAATTGAACTTTAACAAAATTATGATGGAGTATTTCAGTATAGATAGTTACTAATGAAATATTTTGTACTTAATGAAGGAAAAGGCAATAAATATATCAGAAGTTGCATCACAATGCTGTTGGACACTAATGTAACACAAAGACTAGAAGTGCAACAATAGAATATACCTTCTCATAATATTCATAAGACACATACTATAATAAAATTGCAAATTTAATCCTAGCAACATTTCAGCCAGCTTGTGAGAAATGAGGGTTCCTGCTGGTCACCTGAATCTGTTTTGTCTCTTTTGTTTGTTTTCCCGTCAGTTTCTATATTTCTTTGTCTTAAAGAGCATATGAATGAGAAGCAACATGCCTCTAAGCAAAATGAGGTAAAGCATTTTGAACAGTGTTTTTAATAAAAATAAGAACTATTAACACATTTCCAACTGAAAATCCACCCCAGCTCTTTGATATGCTGATTTTTGTAAATTCAGTTAAAATTTTTAATGACATTGTGCTTCAAAATTTTTGAAACAATATTCTCAATTCAAAAAGAGATTATCTTCCCAACTCTTTGTTGACCAAATTCAATTCAAAATTTTAAAAAACAATTATTTCACAATAATATTTTTGAAAAAAATTAAAATATTTTCTAAGACCAGTGAATCTATGAAAAATTTTCCTTAAGCTGAAAATGTTATTTTAATTATTTAAAATTTGGTGAATTTAATAAGTTTAGTGGTGATGTATGTGAAAAAAATTATCAATTATTACCAAATTATATTTTAATAACCAAGGACAGCTTGTAGTAAAATAATATTTGGAAATACTTCTATTTTTGACACCAGATTTGAAGAAAAATGTTAACATTGAAAATGTTGGGTCCATTGGTAACGCTGGGAAGAAATGTTATGACTTCTTTCAGTGTTTTACAAAAATTATCACAGAAATTGAACTCTGGAAAGTCAAAAAATGAAACATTACTGGTATCTGGATACTAGCAAATATTAAATTAATCTAATATGACCTAGAGCCCTGTTTTTTCTGAAATTGGATACTATCTTCATCAAACAAATCGCAAGGAATTTTAAAAAATCTATAATAGTCTCAAAAATAGACAACAATTAATACTAGTACATCTAAATACTAGTAATACTAAAAAAAATACTAAAAAATACTAGTAATACTAAAAGTAAATCCACCACTTTTGGCAGGGGTCATAATTACAGTGAAACAAATAACCATTTAAATAATGACATTATTCCGAGAGTTTCCTCGTGCAAGTACCTAGGAATTCATTTTGATAGTAAATTAAGTTGGAAAAAACATGTAGATTTTGTTGTAGGGAAAGCCTGGTGATCTCTTCACTTTGTAATGCACATCCTAAAAAAAGAGTACAGCAAACGCGAGGGAAATTGCTTATTTTCCCTATATATTCTCTTGTTCGTCCGATAATGAAATATGGAACAATTTGTTGGGATCCGCACAAAATTATGCAGTGTAAACACTTCGAAAGGATTCAGCATAGGGCAGCTAAATTTACTTTCAGGGACAAGAAAACGGCAGGGTGGGATTCACTCAAAAACGGGTGATCAGAAGCAAGACTGCACCTTGCAAAAGCTTATAATGGTCATCCAGCTTGGAAAGAAATTAATCGGTGGCTATGTATTCCTACACACATCAGTAGAGTGGATCACAGGCACAAAATAAATTTAAGACAGCAGAGAACGGATGTCAGGAAATTTTCTTTTACAAATCGAACGATTACAGAATGGAATAGATTGCCTGCAAAAACCTTTGAACCCTTTCCTCAAAGCATTCAACAGTTTAGGAAATTAATTTAGGGTATTATTAAGTAAATGAGGGAGAATAGTGGGGTTATATTGCGATGCATAAGTGTTCTATTGTGAAGTGAGGTGTCGTGCAGTGTAGAGCAGAGAAATAAAGAAGGAAATGTTTTCAGGTATGAGTAAAGTGAAGTGCAGTGGGATCCTAATTGTATAAACATTCAGTGCGGAGTTAGAGTATAGAAGTTTTTTTTCTCTCTCTTAATGTAATTTAATGTTTAATGAATCAGTAAGTTTGTATATTATTATTATTATTATTATTATTATTATTATTATTATTATCATCATCATCATCATTATTATTATTATTGGTATTAGTGTTAGTGTTCTATATTACTGAGAGACTGTATTTTTATGTTTTTGTAATTAGCTGCCCCCGGGTTATACCCAATTGCAGTTTAAATAAATCTATCTATGTATCTATTCTGAAGAAACTTACACACTTCCACAATCAATTTTGAAGAAAAGATTCCATTACGAAACAAATCTTTAGCTTCAGTAATGTAATGTAGTAGAGAATAAAAACGAGAGGAAAACTTCCACAACTTTTTAAAATTTAGAGATTAATAAAAATCACATCAGCATCATATTTGTAACAACACTATTCTCCTTTGGGCAAAAAACTTTCAGAAAAACTTTGGAACCACTTTTAAGACAATTTGAAAATAACCTACAGGCTTCGTATGAAGGACCCCACAAAGCTGAAAGCTCAGTTTCAAATGCAAAGGGCCTTCAGATGGACCAGTTTATCAAGGACATTCCCTTTTGGGGGAAAGCTGTGGGTACAATTTACGGTTATTCATAGATGAAAAACAGATCAACTCACTCTGACTCATCCACTTACTGTCTCACCGACTCACTCACTAACTAACAACTATGAAAAAACAGTTTATTGGTTTCATAGACAGAGACCCCCAAAATTTCCGTCAATATTTCAACACCGATTTTTTTGCAGCACTACATAAATATCTTTATATTAGTAGATATTAAAGAGAATAAAAATAACTAGCAAATAGAAATCAAAATTTCTCTATTAAGTTTTTTTCTAATTGCATTACCAAGAAGATTACACCTTTAATTATTTCCTTAGTTTCATTTAATTGAATATTACATGACTAATCGTTATTTAGTATAACGTTACAGGCAAATTTTATTAAAAAACAGACCTGTTTTTTTTTTAATAATACAATGTCAAAATTATTTTTCAAACAAAAAATTAACAGAAAACATACAAATGAAAAATATAAACATTAACACACACAATTCAAACTTCAAAACAAAATTTTTGTTATTTTTCATATTGAATGAATCAGAATAGAAAAGCTGATCAGAAGAGATGAGCTAGTATAAAACATCAAAATGTAAGTTGCATGATTGTACAATGGAAAACATGATCAAAGATCAACAATATTGATTGCATCAACAATTGATGATTGCAATTGACAAATGATCAACAATTGACAAATGATTGCATCAACAATTAGATTGCAATACAATTGATTGCTTTCATTGCTCATACCAAGGGACATACACTTTCTTCTACAGTGCTGACTCAGTTTGACAGTCATTTTCTTCATTTTGGAAAATGGCATCTATTTGGAAACCTGACCTCAATACTTACAATTGATGCACAATATTACAAGATGGAATATAAAAACATAACTTTGACAGTTCAGAGCAAAATATCTAAAATATATAAAAGTATAACTGTGAAAACCAAAAATTCCAAAAAAAGAGAACAACATTAAGAAAAAATTTCAGTTATTACTTTAAGATCTTGTGTTTACCAAACCTACATTTAAAAGAATATTAATATGAATATGAATAACTGTGCCCTACCTTTTCCTATCTCATGCCCTAAGATAAAATTTTGAAAGTATTACAGACCCAACTGAAATTCATATTGTTCAATGGTCTGAAAGAAAATTATTTTGAAAAAAATATTTTAATTTGATTAATAGAGAAACAATAATCTCATAACTGACTTCACTTCCACTTTTTCTTCTGACGTTGAACAAAAAATAATAATACGCTATCTACTAAGAACACTGAGGTTGCAAAGCACAAGTTGTCATAACAACTCAAACATAGTGATCACAAGTTTATGGGTGAAACAAGGGGCATGCACTCAGGAGGCAAAATCCACACTTGTATTATTTTGAGAGATAAGTCTAGAGACCGGACTTTCACGTAACCACATATTTTTTGTTTTCCTACTTACTGAACTGAAAATGGTAATCTTGGCAAATTGTCATCATCCTAATGGGTCATTCCACATTAAATCAAAACAGACATTTTACACCACCATCTCAGATTCAGATGAAATTTGACACATAGGAAGTATGCAAGAAGAATAAGAAAACTACAAATTTTGAGCAAAATATTTCAACCAGTTTGTTAAATACAAACATGTAAAGTTTTACAAAATTGGGTTCTCGGAAAAATTTTAAATCGATGTAGAACCTCTCCAAATTAAGATAAGAGAGCTGGAAAAGGTGTCAATTTGCAGCTTTCTTTATGGTCTTTTATTTGATATGCAACTCAACAGGGGTTGGTTTTAAAAAGTTTTTCAAATTTGCATCTGTAGAGTCTCAAGTAAAACTAAAACTTATCTCTCACTGTAATAAACAAATGAAACAAACAAAAAGTTTTTATCCAGGTACAAAAATGGAAATTCAAAAAAGCGATGTTTCGAGGACTAATTTTTCCTCATCTTCAGGCTATAAACAGTAAAGAAAGAAGATATAATCTAAACATTGACACGAGTATGAATCAGTAGCCATAAAAAATGCATAATTAAAAAGTTAAAAAATGAAGAATATAGAATAGTACTCGATATAATATAAATATATACACATGGAGACTCTCCAATTCAAATACAGATAAAAAAAAGTAAAGTAATAAGTGTGTGCAAAGCACAGGCAGAATGGCTGTTACAATGCAACTATCATTTAAAAACTGTTGTGAGGAGGAGGGGAAGTGGAGAAGCTAACAATAATAATATACAAGACGACTAAAATTAAATAAAAGAAAAACTGTCTGTGTTGGCAATCAACAACGTGTTATTTTCTATCTGAAAAGTTCCATAAAACAGAGTCATACAACTTAAAAACTTTTCGTCTGTTCTAACCAATCTGTAACCAATTCATTAAGAAGTTTTGAATATAGACTAACACACAGACAATTTTCTTTGAAGCCTTAAGGGGAGATGTAGGTATAGGCTCGAAAATTTTGCATTTTTATTAACAGTAATCCCTCGACGTTCGCGGATTCGCTATTCGCGAGTTCCGAACATTCGCGATTAGAGAAATGCTCCCAGTTTTAACATTTGCGACTTCGACATTCCGACTGACTTCGACATTCCCGACTTCGACATTCCCGACTTCGACATTCCCGACTTCGACATTCCCGACTTCGACATTCCCGACTTCGACATTCCCGACTTCGACATTCCCGACTTCGACATTCCCGACTTCGACATTCCCGACTTCGACATTCCCGACTTCGACATTCCCGACTTCGACATTCCCGACTTCGACATTCCCGACTTCGACATTCCCGACTTCGACATTCCCGACTTCGACATTCCCGACTTCGACATTCCCGACTTCGACATTCCCGACTTCGACATTCCCGACTTCGACATTCCCGACTTCGACATTCCCGACTTCGACATTCCCGACTTCGACATTCCCGACTTCGACATTCCCGACTTCGACATTCCCGACTTCGACATTCCCGACTTCGACATTCCCGACTTCGACATTCACGACTTCGACATTCACGACTTCGACATTCACGACTTCGACATTCACGACTTCGACATTCACGACTTCGACATTCACGACTTCGACATTCACGACTTCGACATTCACGACTTCGACATTCACGACTTCGACATTCACGACTTCGACATTCACGACTTCGACATTCACGACTTCGACATTCACGACTTCGACATTCACGACTTCGACATTCACGACTTCGACATTCACGACTTCGACATTCACGACTTCGACATTCACGACTTCGACATTCACGACTTCGACATTCACGACTTCGACATTCACGACTTCGACATTCACGACTTCGACATTCACGACTTCGACATTCACGACTTCGACATTCACGACTTCGACATTCACGACTTCGACATTCACGACTTCGACATTCGCGAGTGGGTTTTTTCGTCGTACATTTTCTTTGAAAGCGAGGCCATTTCATTTCCTTTATCATCATCTGGGAAACTAACTCGGCAGACCTCGGAGCTCGCAGTATAACTTTCTTAAAAAATGACACAGATGAAATGTCAATTCACATTTATAGAATAACACAATTGTAAAATAATTCAATTCAGTTGCGCCAAATTGAAGGTAAGTATTTTGTCCAAATAAACAGAAAAGCCATTCAGGATCTGTGCAACTCTCATAATGAGCTCATTGTAGAGGAGCTTCGGGAAATCAACAGTGAAGAAAACCTCAGCGACGGTAATGATGTAACGGAAGCGTAACTGCGTCCTGGAGTAACTTCAATGCGAAAACTGTTGAGGCGTTTTAAAATCAACACGTTCTGGTGGAACTGGCATTCGAATGTGATCCAGACGTAGAAATAACTTCGAAATTTAATAGAGAATAGAAGCAGGAACACTTCCATATTTGGATATTAGAACAGCGAGAAAGGTGATTAAACAAAAAAATAGCAAATCCAATCATTTTCAACTTTAAAATAAATTTCAAACATTATTTTATTTCATTGTGGAATGTTAATTGTGAATTCTGTTTGTAGAAGTGCTTAATCAGTTGTACTGAAATTGATTGTCAGATTTTTTATTTCTTTTTTAAACAGTTTTTCGATATCCAAGAACCTAACCCATCTTCCTTCATTAAAAGATAGACTTCGAGAGGTTTTTGGGGGACCTAACTCTCGCGAATGTTGAGGGATTACTGTCTTTCAAAAATCAGTAGTATGTTTCTTTGCAAAGCTACTCACGAAATTTCAGCTCAAAATTCCGACCGGAGGTGACTTTTAAAATTTAAATTCCCTCTCCGCGAGCATGAGAACAGCCAGTGGCCACGCCCATTTGCGAAAGCCATCAAGATCAGCAAGGACCGTTGCTGGAGAGGGGGGATGACCGTATAAGGCGGTAACGGCCAGACTCAAGGTTCTGCCCCCCGACTTGTCCGGCCTTCTTGGAGAAGATAGTTACCACCTTATTTCCTCATAGAGGGATATGTTGCAGCCTAAGGACCCGCTTGAAGATCTACACAATGTTCCGGCAGTTTCATTAGAAGAACTCACACGGGCCTGTGATAAGGTTCAAGATTGCAAAGCCCCTGGGTTGGATGGGGTCCCGAATGTAGCTATTAAGACCGCTATTAGGACTCGGCCAGATCTATTTTTAGAGGCATATAATGCGTGCGCGAGAGAGGAGAACTTCCCCCGACGGTGGAAGCAACAACAGCTGGTCCTCCTTCCGAAAGGCGATAAGCCACCTAGCGACCCGTCGGCATACAGGCCTGTATGTCTACTGGATACAGCAGGGAAGATCTTAGAGCGGATCATCTGCAAGAGGATTGAAGCATACACGGAGGGACCATAAGGACTAGCCGATTATCAGTATAGTTTCAGGAAGGCAAGATCTAGTGAACGCAATGACATCGCACGTAAGGCTATCGAGGACAAACGATGGAGAAGAGGTGCGAAGAAGTATTGCGCTGCAGTTACTCTTGACGTCAGGAATGCTTTCAATACGGCAAGGTGGAGTTCCATACTTGCCGTGTTTAAAAAACGGAGAGTTCCGAAGTACTTAAGGAACATAGAAGCTATTTCGAGGAGAGGATTTTAGTGTACGATACAGAGACGGGAGTAAAGACCTATGGTATCTCGGGTGGTGTTCCGCAAGGCTCGGTACTGGGACCACTGTTGTGGAATATTATGTATGACTCTGTGCTGAAGCTCCAGCTGCCAGAAGGTGTGCCAATGAGGCTGTGGCTGCGATCTGGACGTGGATAACGTTGGTGGGGATCCAGATGGCCGAGCATAAAACAGAAGCTGTCCCGGTGACAGGCCGAAAAGTGAAAGAAGATATTACTCTCAATGTAGGGGGTAGTAAAATAGCCTCCCAGCAGTCTCTAAGATATTTAGGAGTTCAGATTGATGCGAGACTACATTTTGATGAGCACTTGCGGGTAGTTCCGGAGAAAGCGTCTCGCGTGGCCTTCGCCTCTGTATGAATCATGCCTAACGGTGGCGGCCCAAGGCAAAGTACCCGGAGGCTATTGGCCGGGACCGTTTACTCGATGCTGCTCTACGCAACCCCCATTTGGGCGGATGCCTCTGGGATCCAATCGTACGCCCATGGGGCGAAGTCCGTGTACAGAAGGTCCGCCCTGAGGGTGGCCCGGGCATTCCAAACCGTCTCGCATGATGCTGTGTGTGTGATAGCTGACATGCCCCCAAGATAGACCCCTTGGCTCAAGAAAGGGTCAGGCTCTACCGGCGTGAACGTGAAAGGGTTATTAATAGAAGCGTCATCATGAAGGAAGTGAGGGAGGTGACATTGGCCCAGTGGCAAAGGAGATGGGCTCCTATCATCTACTGGTAGATGGACATTTCGTCTTATTCTGGACATTAACGTGGACTCAAAGGAAACAAGAAGTGGATCATTATTTGACCCAGTTGTTAACGGGGCACGGGTGCTATCGTGCATACCAACTCCGCTTCTGGTAGGACGACGACTCCTCACGCCCAACCTGTGAACCATTGGTGGAAGATGTGGAGCATGTGTTCTTCCACTGCACACGTTTTTCTAGGGGGTGGAATGAACCCCGCTAACTCCTCCAGGTAATGACTTCTGATACCATCGTCTCTAGGATGCTGGTATCCGAAGATAATTGGACTGCGGTAGCCAACTATGCCGACAAAAGTGTTGAAGAAGCTACGATTAGAGGAGCAACTACGAAAGAGTAGCCGTGAATATCCGCGAGTATCTGTGAGTAACCCGTGACACAAGTTGAGAGCTTTAAGCCGATCAACCCGTCCCGTGATGCAATGCCTGACGGCAGTGCAATGGGAAGGGGATCGCACATATGGGAGGGGTTTTTAGTGGGTGGACAGACTAGCTGTGAATCCTATACGCTGCGGGGTGCGGGCGCCCACAGTCTCTTTTGAAGATTTTCCCCTGCCCTCAAACACACACACACACACACCCCCATTTACTAACTCAAGAACAGTTTGATCAATTTTTATTGTCTCTGGTTTGTTGGATTCATCTCCGCCCTGAATAGCAGAATAAGTATTAAAATATCAGTAAAATAGCGCTAGATGACGCTGTAGAATAAAAAACTAAATGTTAATGCCAAATACAACACACTACACTCGTTAGGATTTTCGAATCTATATCGTTAAATAACTCTTATATTAAGCGTTCTAGGGCATTAAAAACTAATTTTTTATGATCAAAGGCCTCAAAGATATATTTATCACACCGTAATCTACAGGATAAGATCTTTTGAACATTCTATAACATTTTTACTAGTCCAGAGCTTCTCACTATTATCCCACCAGCTCAAAGATGTGCAGAATCTGCAACAATGTGCATTAGAGGGACAGAGAAAGGCAGAGACAGTGTCAGAAAGGTGGAGTGAGACACGAAGAGAGATGAAGGGAGGGAGGGAGAGAGGTGGAGGGAGGGAGTGGGAGATGGAGGGAGGAGGGAGGGGAGAGGGAGATGCGAGGGAGGAGAGAGGGAGATGGAGGGAGGAGAGAGGGAGATGGAGGGAGGAGAGAGGGATATGGAGGGAGGAGAGAGGGATATGGAGGGAGGGGAGAGGGAGATGGAGGGAGGGGAGAGGGAGATGGAGGGAGGGGAGAGGAGATGGAGGGAGGAGAGAGGGAGATGGAGGGAGGAGAGAGGGAGATGGAGGGAGGAGAGAGGGAGATGGAGGGAGGAGAGAGGGAGATGGAGGGAGGAGAGAGGGAGATGGAGGGAGGGAGATGGAGGGAGGGGAGATGGAGGGAGGGGAGAGGGAGATGGAGGGAGGGGAGAGGGAGATGGAGGGAGGGGAGAGGGAGATGGAGGGAGGGGAGAGGGAGATGGAGGGAGGGGAGAGGGAGATGGAGGGAGAGTATAGAGCTACAGAGGAAGATAAGAATACTTTCAGAAAAATTAAGTCAAAAAATATCAACCATGGGACTAGCTTTACGATGGTCACATCCAGGACATTTATTGACCACTTCAAAAAAATAATCAAATAACAATAGAAAACATTACTTCACCAAATTTTACAACAAAGACAACATTCTGCTAATGTGCATTGATCACATGTTTTTGTATGTTATATAGCACATAACATAGTGCTACATATGCATTGACCTCATGTTTTTCTGCAGACAAATAATTTGTCTTCAATACGATTGCATTCTTTTTACATGAGATTCTACTACATTGTTATAATGAACAGAAAAATTGTTTTCATTAATGGTACTAATACAATTACAAATAAAACATTCAAAACTAACCCACAGTATAGCTCGGAATGTAAGTAAATTAGTACTGGAGACTCCTACTCATGCATCATCCATGACTGCATCAGCTCGACTTGTTGGGAAAACTTTTTTTTGCTTGTGCATCCTTCCTTCCTTCAAAAATTCTCCCCAGTCTTAATTGTTAGGTGCAGCCAGTATCATCAACTATAAAATATTATGAACGATAATTCTGGCAGTCAGCAACATAAGGTTTAATTGGTGAGTAATTGAACATGTTTAAATTCTTTTTAACCGTAACTGCACATGAATAGTATTTTAAAAAAACTGGTTATTAACCTCTACTACTATGTGTTTGTTTGTACAGTGTCATAAGCGTCACCCACCACTGCGCTTTTCCCACCATATTTAAATAAATATTTCATAAATTTTTTGCAATTTTTGTTTCATACTTCAACAAGAAAAATAAATTACATAATTCCTGTCAGTGAAGAGGTTTTTACAAGAAGCTAGCAAAAAGGAAAACATTAAGATCTCTAAAAAATCCATTGTAAACTGCACACGCATACCCATTGGCCAAGGTCAAGGTACTTTTCAGGAGTAATTGCCAATGTTCCAATTTCTTCACATTTTCCAAGTTACCATTTGTTTCCGTTGTGCGTGTGTGCGTGCGTGCGTGCGTGCATGTGTGCGTGTGTGTGTGTGTGTGTGTGAGAGGCATTATATTTACATTGTTATATGAACACTGTTAATAAATGTTCTTCCGTCAACATGAATGAGCTCACTAAAATGGAGTATATTTACCCAAAAATCATTTAAATACATGAATTTGGGAGAAAGTTAAATGAACTTTAAAAACAAAATTTAGTATGAATTATAAATTAGCTGAGTGTCATTTAACAGTAAAATGTTTTTATGGTGAAAAAAGAGACATTTCTGAATATTGCATTTTGAAAATTTGGGTTCTCCTCTCATAAAAGCATGACATCTTTTAAAAACAGGCATAAATAATGCTTTTCTCTTTCTTTCTCTTTTTCTTTTCCCCTCCTTTATTCACAATCAAAGCATCATCATTCATTCCAGGAGTAACAAGCAAAGCTTTTACCCATTTCGTATTACAGATTTACACCGCATATTTTGCTGGTCTTGTTACAATATATTTACTACTTGTTTTCTAGGTCAGGGAGGGACTGAGTTGTCTTCCAACTATTTTGGATAATGTTGCCTAGTAGGAACATATCATGTTTGAAGACTTGATAATGTCTTGCTTCACTCAAGTTGTTTTGTTTTTGCTTTGTTTTCTGCACGCTATCCCTGTCTCCCATCTTCACATTGCCCTTTCTCATTTTCCGACATTTCTTGACAAGTGTGTTTCTCCAAGAACAGAGAAATTTATGTAATGCTGCAGAAAATCAGTCATGAAAATGTGGAGATTTTGAAAGTAATATAATTTCTAGGGGTCCCTGATACGGAAAAAGAATTTGTTTTTGTTTTTAAAAAATATCTGTCTGCCTACCTCTCTGTAAAACACTTAAGCATTTAAATCATTCACGGAATTCCTCCTCTTTACACTGAATTGCATGGCAGAAGTGCCATTATCATTAGAACTTTATAATTTACAAAAATTAAAAGAATGTATCTTTTATGGATGCCTCTGGGGATCTGAACAGTCCCAAAGTTGAATTGAACATACATATTTGGAGGTTGGGAACACAATTGCAGAAGCATGTGTTGGGTCAAAGAATTCAATCCCTAAATGAAATAAACCTGTTGTTGATCACAAAAACATGTTATGCATGTTGCAATCAAATCCCAACATACGAAAGTTCCACATGAAATATATTTCACGACTGTTACAAATAACACTAGGAAGTATGTGCTTTGGTAATACAGCTAGTTTCTTTATTACATTTGAAATTCTTCTATTTTCTTCCTTTTCATAATTTGGATTCTCAGCCTTCATTCTCTTTCCCTCATTATTACATTCATAGCCCACACTTCTGTTAGTGTAACTGTTCAAGAAAGAGAGGTCATGGCATCCAGTCCCACATACACTCAGTCCACGACAAAAATAAAAATTATAATTGTACATGATAAATTAAGAAAAGAATTTAAAACTATTACATTCCCATTCTTAATTTTTAAGTAAAGGAAAAATCATCATGCACGCAAATCATTATGCACAATCAAGCCAAGAATGTAGTATCTGGGAGTAAGTTTGTAAGTGCAGTGAATAAGTTAAGGGCCTTATCAACTTATACCCAGAAATATTGTATATGTAGAAATGCCTTGTCTGTAAAACCAAAATTAAAGTATTTTGAGGCAGATGTGGAGCAATGAAATTTATCAATTCCATTCAATTAATCAATTAATGCTAGACATTTTTATAGACAAAACACATTCTGATATATCCTTACATTTTTCTGGAATTAAAAAAACCTCCAGGGTAATGTTTGTTGAGAAAATCACATTTTCTAATGACAAGGTTTTGAGCATGATATCAACAACCAAACAAGCTATCATGAATACATATCTTGATAAGAGAAACAAGTGAAAAATTAACATGCTTATTGCAATTTATTCTGAGGAAATGTTTTATAAGGTACTTTTATAAGAAGAAAAATTTTGATGTAACCATACAAACTGAATTTTGACGTATGAAAATTTACTAATTTTCATGAAATGCTCCTGCAGAGAAATTCATGGAATAAATCTAATCTGTGTCAACTGTGAATTATAGACAAGTACAAACCCATTTGACATTCAAGAAAGTAAACGTATCAAATATTGAGATCAGTGCTCATAAACTACAATAAAATATCCAATGTGTGACCTAAAATTTGTAAATTCATAATACCACTTTTGCTTCACCAATTCCTGCGAGATGTTATAACCAATTGCACATATAGTGAATGAATGCAAGCAAATACCATAAAAGACAGAAGAAGTATACAATTACAGTTTTTTTTTAATTGCACCTAAACAAAACAAGAAAACGGGTGTCAAATACAAAAAAATAATTCTCTGTATTAAAAAAACACATTTTGCAAATAAATATCTATTCAACATTGCGAACATGATACAAACAACTGAATCTCATTTGCATTCCACAAAAACAAACTGGAGAAAAATCAATGCAGTCAACGTAAAAAGCAAAACGATAATATCTTTGGATAAGTGCATGAAGACTACAGGGCAAAAGACATGAGAGAGTCATGCAGTGTCCCACCTGGCCTGGGGTGCCCCTGCACTGGGACTCAATACAGCCGATCCATGACTGGGGCCAGGTAAGGCAGAGGAACTGCGCCCTCTGGCACCAGCCCAACCCCAGACTGCCAGCACCACAAGAAACACCATAAAGACTTCACCTCCCTTCTGATAAATTTCTTACTACTGCAATAGCACATATCATTCACTTTCCAGTTAAAACTTTTGAACTATTTGAGAGTACATACATCTAGGATTTGACATTTCAGCTTTAACATCCCGAAGGTAAAAATTGCAAACATCCACAAGGAGACAAAATTAACACTTTTGTGGTCTAACACCTAGAAACCTTTGCAAGAAAATGTTAGTAGGAGATAAATTTTGCACGAACAATGTTCATTCAAAACTGAACCTAACTGGGTAATTTTTTAGATTCATTCAAATTCTATTTTCTGCCATTTAAAAATATCTCAAATATCTCTTAATCTCAAATATATACAGACAGACACACACACACACACACACACACACACACACACAGGCATACATTAAAGACAATGACTGAAAAAATATTTAAAAGATAACACTCTTTTTAAATCTGCAAAATGTATTAAGTCTAAAATGCTCCAAAACTAATACTTACTGGCATTGTCTGGAAGGGATACTGTTGCGACATGAACACTGGTTGTGCGCAGGGATAAATTAGTGGATATGCAGCAGCAGCTGCTGCAGCAGCCGCAGCAGCAGCAGGACTAGTAGTAGGTGCTGGTGAAACGTATGCAGCTGAATCAAATCATTAAACATTATATGATTTACACAGTATTTCATACAAATTAATTTAAATTCAAGAAACAATATTCACTTACTTTGATACATAGCACTAGGGTCTCCTGCACCACCCATCGGGGTGTTTGCAGTAGGGTGAGGTGGAGTGGTTGGAGCAAAATACGCCATACCGTTGTGAAACGTGTATGGCATACCATTTTGATAATAAATAGTATTACCTGGCACAGCGGGTGGGGAAGTCACTTCATACGAACGATTAAATGGCTGTATCCATCAAAAAATAATAATTATAATAATGATAATAATAACAACAAAATAATATTATAAAAAAATCTTCTATTTTCTAAAGACACAAAATAGAAAAGAACAACACCAACCTGTTTCTTAATAGCTGGAGCAATGTTAAGTTTTCGTTCTTTTAATACAATACTTTCCGACTGCAAGAAGAATACCATATTGTATATTCAAAAGAGCACAAGATTAACACCTTTATATCGAAATAAACTGAAAATGTACTTACTTCTTGCATTAATCGCTTTGCTTCCTCTTCCGTTTCAAAAGTTACAAAGCCGTAACCTTTAGATACTCCAGCACGATCACTAATAACTTTTGTTGCTTTAACATTACCATACGCTACCATCAAAATAAAGGAGACATAATTTAGCACACTTTTCTGAAAGGTCTTTATCTATCACATCATCAAATTACCAATAAATTAATATACCTGAAAACAGCTGGGCAAGCTCAGTCTCTGTTGTGTTTCCTGAAATACCTCCAACAAAAATGCGATTTGGCACCAATGTACCATATTTTGGTGCATTGTTTGAAGGTTGTTGCGTATTATTAGGATTTACTGGAGATGATGGTGTTGATGAAGCTGAGGATCCCTCCGTTGTACATGTGCTGGCTGGAGACTGAAAATGGACCACAAACATTATACGTTTTAAAAACAGAATGATAATAAAATATTTTTATTAAAAAGAAATATTTTTTAAAATAAGAGTAAAAATGTATGACTCGATCATAACACATTCTGCAAGTGTACAGTATGCAGCCATCAGCCAAGTGAGAGGTGTCACAAAACTTCACTTAATCTTCATATGAGAAAATATATGTTTAATACATATAATTTACTGATGAATTTATGAAGTACATTTAAACACCTCCAAGAACCTCCAAGAACACTTGCGTGCAGCACGCAATGCTATTCTCAAATGCTATACACTGAAGAAATATCCCATTACAATATTGATCCTTGAGAAAATGCAATAATGAATGTTGCTACCTGCAAGCTAATATCGCGCACTCTGAATATCTCAAATTGGAGCTCACCAACTGCAATGCTACTATTAGAAATGCAGTTTCACAAGCAAATTCTGTAAAATTAAATATTATAATAATGTACAATATGCAGATTTCAGCCATGGCTCTTTCCAGCCACGGAAACCTTTGAAATTTATAAACATAATTGGTCTCTTAAAACCAAACCAGAAATCTTGCTACATTAAAACCATCAGCTCCCGCTCATCACAAAACAAAAAAATTAAGATATTAAAAACTGTCGCTAAAGGTAGATCTGACATACGCTGCTTTCTACAAATCCCCCTCCAAATGCATTTGAATTATACATTGTGTGGTATTCATATTAAAGAACGTAGCAAAAATAAAAATTATGTTTTTAATGAAATATTTGTATACAATTCAAAAACCCTTTTGATGACAGAATCTGAGCCTACTTTATTTCATCTCAACTTTTTTGTTTCTCCATTTCCTTCCTTTTATTCATCAGTTTAAACCTACTTATTACTTTATTAACAACATCAAAAATCAAAATCATAAACAATAGCTGCTTTTGAAATGTTAAATAATCCATTAATCTCGACTCCATTAAATAAGAAAATAGGTTAATGATATGTAACAATAGCACAAAAACAACTGACTATATCTCTGTAATATCGTCTAAAGTTGCTATCTTGATATGTTCGCATATTTTTGACTCCTGAGAAGTGTTTTTGACATCACCTTCTTCAACCAAACACATCAACTTTGTAGTGGCTATTGTTATTTCTGTTGTTGTTATTATTATTATTATTATTATTATTATTATTATTATTATTATTATTATTATTATTATTTTTATCATTGCTGCTGTTATTATTATTATTATTATTATTATTATTATTATTATTGTTATTATATTATCCTAATCGTCATCTAAACCTAGTCATGCCAAACCAATGCCTTGCTACTGAAGTGAAATTACAGTTGTCTGGTTCGATGAAAGATAATATCACAATCTCTAAGAAAACTGTTTGTATTACCCAGCATTTGCTTGTGTATGAGAGAGCATCATGCTGTAATATAAACATTTCAGAAATAATAAAATCATACTTTAATAATCAAATTTTGGATCAAGTATCTATTCCCAATTAATTAAAAAAATAATATTGTCAGTCAAAATACTATTAGTAACAATGTCAAACATTGTTCCTCGGGATGGCCATAAAATTTACAAAAATTTCCCTGACATCTCCCAGTTTCAGAGATCCATCAACATATATATACTCCCTGACTAAACTGAAATTAATTCAATAAAAACTAAAATACTTTTCCTTGAAATGGCCAAAACCAACTTCAATAATTATTTTTAATATATCACAACTTGTTTCTTCCTTTTATCAACATTCTCTCCTATTCTTTCCTTTTCACATTGCATTGTCATTATGATTAATATAATGGAAATATTAATGAATTACGCATGTGCACAACAGAAATGTATATCTTTATTCAACATTTGAAAATTAAAGTAGATGAGCTCACAATATTAACAAAAGACGTATACAAGTTTACAGTAATGTTCGTTAATTTAATTACTAAAAGACTTCATATTAATTAAACTATAAATTATATTCTTCATTCACATACAAAATTAAAAATGTTCACAGTAATTAAAAGAAATGAATAAAATTTACTTCTTCTATAATTTTAACATAAATAAAAATAAATGTTTATATTATTTCAGTTGTGTTGGTGGCTTAAAAATTAATATTAAATATTATAAATAATTTAAAAAATAGTTTAAGATATTTAAGATCTACAGAATTTCAAAAGCATTTCACAAAAGTCAATTCATTTTCATGTAAAACTTAACAATAAATTATTTTTAATTGATTGTTTTTAATAATTATAATGTGCTATAAAACTTCCTACTTACTTAGGTTGTGAGAGAATGTCTGTATCTGATTGATTTAATAAATCACACACCCGAAGAGTACTTAATTAATACAAATTTATTTGACATGACACATCAAGTGAGTGAGGAGGACTGTCTTAGCTGGAAAAGAGCACATCCATAGTTCACCACAGCCTTATGAACAGAACATTTTCTTTTAATACTTTCAAATTAGTTTAAATATGGAGACTTCTTCCTACTGAAGAACTCTAGCATACTCATGGTTTTTCCTCTATTTTCAAATGCTCACACAAATATTTGAAGAACTCCATAACCTCGGAAAACAAAAATAGCAGTGAAGAGGAGATCCACCAGATCAAAGGAAATTTTGGAGATTCTCCTGAATTCTCAAAAACATTTCACAATCTATGCACTGAATGCCACTAACTATAGCCAGGTCAGCCAGTAGACTGCCTGCTGTTTGACAATATAAGATGATGCAGTATTTAATAATACAGGTTCACACCAGACACTCAGCTTCAACCAGACACAGTCCACATTCTAAAATTATTTTCTCAGAACAGAAGTTTTGAACTCAAGACGTTTTCCATTCACCAATTCAAAATTGGCACTCAGAACAAATCTGGCAAACAAATATCAATTCTATGTAATTAACTTGAACTCCATCAGGTTAACACTTACATGGAAACATGATTTTTATAACGTAAAGAGAAACATCAGTCTCAAGAGGCCACCATTTGTTATTAGGCGTTGAATGTGGGATGTAAACATAAAATAAACGAAACCTATTTCAATCAATTCTTACATTTTTTTAGAGTATTCTAAAACATATTTTATATGATAAAAACATTAAAATAATTAAAAAAATATGGAAATTGTTGAAAAATATCGAAATTTTTGAAGAACATTGAATTTGTTGAAAAACATTAATATTGTTGAAAAACTTTTTAAATTGTTGTAAAACACTGAAATTGCCTCGAAATCCTTACAGCTTCCTCTGTCCACTAAATGCATACAGCGTTGATTCAACTTGTCTTTATGCGCCAGCAAGAAATTCCTCAGGAATAATTTTTGTCCTTTTTTACTGTCCCAACAAGTTAATTTTCTCTTCATCAGTTTAACAATAACTTCTGCAGAACTAAATCAATTGTCTAAAGTGACGTTCCTGTTAAACTCTTCAATAAGTTTGCATACACAAAGCATAGCTTGAGTAGGGTACTAAATTTTTCTCTTCTTGAGCTGGGATCGTCCAAACAAATTGGGCGATCCTTTACAATATTTGAAATTAACAATATTAAATATTTGAGAAAGTCGCTCAGGTATATGGAAACGCCCATCTTAAAGAGAAGCAAACAGTCTCACATACTGCTATGAAAAATACGGAAAGAGAAACTGCCGATCTCACACCCCCCCACGATATCCAAAAATGTCCCTTATATGCCAGCTGCTTCAGCAGAACTAAACAAAACTCCGCCGAGTGATAGAAGAGGGTCAGGGAGGAAGCTATTATGACCGTCAAGGTTCTCACCCACACATATCAGCCGTTATTTCATAAACCAATTTCACTTGGTGCCAGTCAGACCGATGTTTCCATATAAGTATTAAGAAATTTATACATTACCACACATACACACACACACGAACAAAACTGATTTTTTTTATCAAAAAATTAAGTGTAAAAAGGGAAAGAATACAATTAGAACTAAAAAAATTCATACAACTGCCAATTCCAATCAAGTAATTAACACCAAAACGTTAAACAATGATTTGGTATGCCCCAATCAGGGTCATATATCTCAAAAAAATTATTCTCTTTTTCTGATTTTTCTTCCCACTTCTCTTTGCAGGCCAATCTGCTGCTACATGGGGGAAGCATGCACTGAGAGTGCAAGTTTCATTAATATAATTAATATCAGATGTATTTTGAACTCTGGTGAAGATAATTTCATTTGTGGTTTAGTTTTATTAACTACCATACCCACATAGAAAATTTTCAGATTTTCAATGAATTTTCATAAAACTACACAGAAAAAAGTACTTTGGTCAAGATGGCTAAATCATAATTGAAACACATCTTTCTTTTCAAGCAATTATGTTATCCCGAATTACACACTGATTTTCCAAGTTTTGTTTTGGTGGATTATAGAAGTCTAAAAAATACAAATGTAAGTCATGGAGGATTTTATGCAATTTTCAGACATCAAGTCAGTAAGTCAAGTAAGTAATCAAAAACTTGATACAATTACAAAAAGTTAAGAATCTGATATTCAAAAAAGAAAACAATAAGATGTGGAAAAATATTGTTTCCTATGTCAGATAACAGTTGTTTCCTGTGGTAGTCAGACACAGAACAATGTTGAAAGAATTATCTTAATAAAAAACTGTAGTAATTTTGATCTCCATTAGCAAAGAGGCTGCAAACACAAAATACTGAAAATTCTTCTATCTGAAATCACAAGGCCTAAAATATATATCTTAATCCACCATATACCAGTTCAACAACAAAATCCTAAAATATTGTAGACAACAATCATTTACATCTGTTCCTTACTTCTTTACGTACTTTAGTGTCTCCAAAGTTTGTCCTTAAAACCAGAAGCAAGTTTTGGAAATATTTTTGGGAATTCAAACTCGTTTACAAGGTAAGACACAAACAACTTCAAAAAGGTGTTGTTGTTTTTATTTATTTTTTTCCTAAAAGCACAAACAAAGTAAGTAACAATTTAAACTGCAAAAATATGACTTAGCACTGCATCACTACAGCATGTATTAATACCGAACAGAAATTATCTCAATGCCCAGAACTATAAGAAGTTAAAAAATCAGAACTTCTGGAGATCTTTTCCATTTCAGAATGTTATGCATTTATGTACTACATGTATTTGACATAAAAATAAAGATTAATTGAATAAATACATTTTTATGGTAAAATGCGTATAAGACCAAGTTCCCTTTTTATTTTGCGCATGCACAAACACTAAGGTTCTCATTTCCAGTTCATGCAATTTACATTTATCATCCAAGAAGTCGCAAGGCACACTTCACTTTTGGCCTCTCTAATGAATCTATCTAGATTAAAAACCACATTGTGGATAAACAGGTGGAATCTCATTCAGTGTTTCAGCACATGTCACAAGTTTAACCTTTCAATGCGACAAGTTTGACGTTGGTGCATTGAATGCGTTCGTAATCTTCAAAAAAATATGTTAATATGTGTTATGTGAATGTCGTGGTAAAACTGTTATAAATTCTTTCTAATCAGGACATTTCTTTCCAGATGCTATTTATGGCTCTTCAAAAAAGACAAAAAACAAAATCAGTGCTTCTTGTGCGAAAACAAGCTTTTACCAGAACATTAAAAACACAGTATTCTGTGCTATTGTTGAAAATAAAATGTGTAAAATGCCTTATTATGCATCAAGAGTTTAAAATACAAGTTTACTGAATAATAAATATCCTTGCATTCATTTCTTCTTCATCCCAGCCCCCAATTAGTGTTTTATTCAGACCGGGCCTCTTAGGCCCATTAAGCAAAAAGTCGCAAAATCCGAGCTCCATGCATTGAAGGGTTAAGGAGTGTACAGAAATACAAGTACAAGAAAATAAGCTTCCTGACCTTCCTGCAAAATGATTTATGTCATATTGCTCCTAGAATGATGATGTAATAATTTTAAGCCTCTCAATTGCAAAATTGCCATTCAATTTTTTTGCGACAAAGTTAAATGGATTGTTTAAAAGAACCATGTCCAACCTTATGATGCAAGAGCATAAAATGTACATTTGATTTTTCTTCAACATTTGGAGAAACAATCTCTATACTAAAAATGCATATCCCCATAAGAACATTTTTCTGTAGACTTGTTTCTGGAACTTGCTTTGTACAATTAGCAAATAAAAATCACTAGCATACCCATGAATAATATAATCACCCCTGGGTTAAGAACAGTATCAGACAAATTTCTAACTGAAATATAAGTATTGTATTGATGTTTACTGTTCTTCCTGGATAAATATTTACCTCACTTTCAAATTTAGCTATCACCGAAAGAAAATTGCTGTTGTTGGTAATTTCTCACAAATCACTCTGATACACTTTCTGCCATCCAAGGAAACATGACTTTTTTCTCTTCCTCATTACAATTAATTCAATTCACTAATTGATCTTCATTATCACAAATTTCAAAAGTTCAAAAACTATTCAAATAATTGTTGCATTAACAAGTGTTAAATGCATCTGCTTGTATTTTTAACAATAAATAAATTTCCTAAACTCAGAAATGAAAGATGACATTTCACAGCAAGTGTCTTTAATATTTCTAATAATAAACAGTCAAAAAGCAGGAACAATGCACGTATTGTAATTGTATCTTTGCAAACCACAAAACAAAGCTACATGACTTAAAAAAATATACTTATGACTTTCAACACAAAACATGGGAAAGGATATAAATGATTGATCTCTGCATTGTTTCTGGTATAACCCATGCATGTTTTCTTGAGTCCTTATTTCACTACATACAAGAGGAGTGGAGGGGGGGGGGGGAGTATTTTGACGACAGAACATTACACAAAATCAGTAGCTGGCTGCTGCTTAAACTTTATTCTCAATTCAACAAATATTTGCAAAGGAGTGTGAGTATGTTATTTCGGGGCTCAAAGAAATGTGCATGAATAATACATTTGAAATGCTTACAATACCAAACACAATATGCAATGGAAAAAAAAACAAACAACAAAACATGACAACATAACATGAAAACAAAATTCCAACTTCAAATCATAACCTCTTAACAGGTCTCTTTTCCCACATAAACAATTCTTCAAACCAAATATCATACGACAATATATGACAACTCCCACAAATTAATATTATAATTGGTTCTCGATATAATACACAAAAGAACTGTCTTGTGTCTTTTAATGTTCTAAATTAATATTGCTAGTAAAAAATATCTCTTTCAAGTTAAAATTAAGAATGTAATTAAGATTATATACTTTACCTCATATTTCTTATTAGGATTTGATGCCATGACTATATAGTAGCGAGGTGCAAGAGAAGCTAAGCTACTCAGAGGGTGGAAGTTATTCTGCAAGCTGCAAAACGAAATACAAACACTTTATTCCATACCTAAAACACGCCTGTGAGAATTTTACGACTAAACGAATGATACACTATCTAGTTTATTTGTAAGTAGTACATCAATTAGGCTATATCCCGAGTTGAGGCATTACCGCCGGAATAATTTATTCCTATTTCTTCACAATTCGAGCGCGATAAAAGAGCGAAATATTGCTTAATGAACACAAGATTACCCTAGCCCAGAAACAGCATCACTTAATTCTAGAATCACACTCGATCAACAGAACAAAGAAGTTTATATGTATTACGATATTTAGCTTCACGCTCGGTGAGATTTGCAAACGCAGTACAAACGGAATACACGTACTATAACATTTTCAAGGAAGCATGCTGAACCTATTCTGACATGTAGTCAACTTCTGCAGGTTCGTTTTGTAAGGCCAGGTCAACAAGTAACAGTGATAAATAACACAAAGAAGAAGTTCAAAAAGAAATACCGGTCATCATTGTGATTCTAAGCAGAGAGAACACTGTCATCAAAACAAATATTAGATCGAACTATCAAGGCGCCAAGAAATATTTTGTTTCGCACTTGCACCAAGAAGAATCACATTTTTATAAGTCTCTTCCAAGTAACACATTTTTTCTTACACAAAACTTACCATGAGCGAAACGTTAAGCAGTAATCGGTTCCACTAATAATTCCAACCTTGTTACGATTTAGTCGGAGCTCGTCTGCTGTCAACTCAGCAGTACAGAGCTCGTAAGATGGCAGACCGCGGAGAGAACTGCTCTAAACGTCTAAATACAGACACGATAGAAGTAAAAAAAAGAAGTCTGGACTGGAGAAAAATAGATCGCCGGCAATTCGTTCACTAGAAAAAGAATGCCTATGGCTATTCACCCGAATTAGATTGAAACAATTCGAATAGGTTTAAAATTTTCGAATACGCCAGAAAAAAAACGTGTCATTTTTTTCCCATTGCCTCCAACAATGGCGCGCGTGCTTTGTTGCGCTACTGCATCATGTTATGATTTCCTTGAAGTAAATTTGTACGAAAGCACCCGGCCATTGTATTACCTGTTGTACTTTCCGTCGAAGATAGTGCTTATTTCATCTTGCGGGCTTTCTCTTTGCCACCACGTATTATAGGGATGAAACATTGCTAAAGGCAGCATGTCTTGCCAAAGGGTGTCATTGAATATTATGTCTCTAAATTTCTCACCCGTGATAATGTAAAATGAGAGTTGCTTCACAAAAGCCCTTCCATATTCATTGGAAAATCACCTGTCATTTTTAACATCGAACGTTTTGTTGGCACAATTCATTCGTCAGGTTAAACGAATAAACGATGAGCAAAAGTAATTCGATACAACCGTATATTAAACTGAAAAATATCGTTGCTGTTTGGAAAATGAAATCATCTGTTGCGATGGTGTATTGACTCAATTGTTGAGGACAACAGCAAAATCGCTATGCTGTGCGAAATGTAGTAGGGTACTGAATGTAAATATAGATTCTATATACAAATCAATTGCTAATGCTGTTACAATGTTCTTATATTCTTAGTTATAACAATACTTCTGTAGTTGACGTTAATCTTTTATAATATAAAAGGCCCTTAAGAAACTGAGAAAACAATTTTATCAATAATTATTCCATGAAATTCAACCAGACAAGGAGTAAATACGTCAATGTTGGTACTAGTGCGATTCGTAGAAACGATGAATTCTCGAGCGGTGCGCGAGAGTTGCGGACATTTTGTTGTTTCGTGCGTTTCGTCGTATTGAATATTCTTCGTAGAGAGAGATAGACCCTGAAATGGGTACTCCGAAGCAGGAGAATAATAGCGTAGTGCAAGTTGCAAATTCTGTTAAGAAACCATATGGAATGATTATTTTAACACTAAAGAACTGCCTTCTACCAGAAGAAAAGCTGTCTCCCACACCTTCGCAAATAGATGGCTTGGATCAGGAAACTGAAACTGATTTACGTGTTCTGGGGTGTGAATTAATCCAAACTGCAGGAATATTACTGAAACTACCTCAGGTAAGTACTTTTCCAATTACTTATTCATTTCATTACCCCGTTGGCCAGTAGAAAGTTAGAGCGTCATTATTTGGACCTTGATCCTTGGACTCCCAAATCGTTTCGACTTTTCCACTTGATGAATCATGGTTTAAATTCGTCTCAGCAATTGCTACAATAGCTATGCTGTATTATAGAATAATGTTATTCGAGGAAGGTTGTGTTGGTGTAGACTTTTCTACTATTGATGATAACATGTGAGGTTGGTGTGTTACATTTTCAGGTAGCAATGGCTACTGGCCAAGTACTTTTCCAAAGATTTTACTATTCGAAGTCTTTTGTTCAATACGCCATGGAAACAACTGCAATGGGATGTGTATGCCTTGCATCTAAGATAGAAGAAGCTCCAAGAAGAATACGTGATGTTATTAATGTGTTCCATCACATTAAACAAGTAAAGGGACAGAAGTAAGTACCATTCTCTCCGGCTTTTGAGAAAAGGTGATTGTTTGACATTGTTTTACATATCTAATTGCTTTCCGGATTGCAGTAATTCAAGTTTTTAATAGAACAAAGCATGTTGTTTAATTCAAGTTTGGAATATTCTTTGTATGTGTCAAACAGTCTCCTGATAAATCCAGCATCGTTTATTTAGTGTGCTCCACATTCTCTTATATGCACACATCTTAATGTAATTATTTATTAAAATCCATTTTATTTGCATTGCCATTGTTCAGTTAGCTTCTGTCAAAAGGAAATAAAGGTTATATTTCAATATCCAAATGATAAGTAAACAAACAAGCAAAAATTATCATTAATTGTTGCATCTCCAAATTAATTCTGCTTGTAGAGATAGCTCCTTGTTTTTTTCTGAATATTTTCAATCAGGTTATGTATCTTTCTGAATGAAACTGTTGTAGATTCAGTTGTTGGGTGAATTTTTTTTCTTCTGCAGTTTTTCTTTCTTCTTATCTGAAAAAGTAACTGCCCAAAAAGTTTCTTTAACTATGGCTTATTTTGTGAAAGCATTCATTCTTGGAAGACTTATAAATGCTTTCTCTTCATGAAAGCTTTGTTTACAACTAATTTTTCCCATTATGAAAGTATCTAGGAATGTAATGCAAGTTTCAGGAAGAGTGTCAGAATACCTCTTCACCACTACAGGACATCTAATACAAATATAAGAATCCACTACATAGTGCAAAAATTAGCTTTGAAATTGTCACTTAGTAGTAGTTGTGGGAGACTGTCCATAGTCGGGTGCAATTTTGCAAAGTAATTTGTATGTTAGCGTATAGTAAGCTAATTTGTAGTGTTTCTTTAATTACTCATTTTAATTTGAAAGAATTGAAGAACTTAATTCAAGATTAATGATCAGTGAAGTTGCAATTAATATTTAATGTGTAGTTTGCCATAGCAGAAGTTACAGATTAGAAGTGATTTTCATTAAGGTGAATGGTAAGGCGATCAAAAATGCTATTAATATTCAGTTATCAAAATTTAATTGTTCTAACTTATTTCATTTCCTTAGATTGGGGTGTTAATTCTTTTGTAGAAAGATTTCTGTTGAACATTAATTAGGGGAGTTTACTTTCTAAGCTCTATTGGTTGCCTTATCATAAAATGGATACAGATGAATATGGATATTTGAGTGAATGTTTACATTTCCTATTATGTGAAATGTTTGGGTGGGATGAAATGTGAATTATAAGGGGTGGTTCCACTTCTGGGCATGAGAACTCTCACCTTTGCTCAGAGTGTTTTTGTACTTACTTTCCACAGATGTCGGTCTGCTGGTGAGTTGGCAACCCAAGGTAGCGGGGGTGTGACGGCAAGCCACGCTCACTCTGCACCCCCGAAGGCCCGCCACGACACACAAGCTGCTCTAGCTCTCTTTCTCTGTTTTGTTGCCTTTCATTGTCAAGTCCTTCCTGATAAATCCATCGGGTCCTGACCTTAAAATGGGATGGCATGTAAGAGCAGTTCAGTGGCAGGCCTTGCAAAATTATTGGAAATTTATTTGCAGGCTTAAAAAAGTTGGTATGCAAAATTGTACGTAACACCTTGGATACCACTTTCCCAAATTATTCCTTGTTACTGTAAGACACAAGACATCTTTGTTCATACATTTTAATATGACTTAGGTCTAAAGCTATCTGCTCAACCAAGTCTGAGGGCTAATTTACGCAAGTTCAAGTATGTCTGTATTTATTTTCTTTTGATGATAGTGCATGTGTTTTGTAAGTTCTGTCATACCACTCTACTACTATGAATAAAGGTGGTTTCATGTTTTGAGACACACAAAAGGTTATGTGCTTGTGCAGGTGTAAAATGAAGAATACAAATTATATAAAAAAATCTTCAAATGATAAGACATACTTGCATAATCTAAACTTAAACTTTTTTTTTTTTATTGCTCTTTTTTTCGTTTTGCTAAAAGAGACCTTTTGACTTGGTTTGGGTAGAAACTGACATGTGGGACATGGGAATGTGAGACTGTAAGTGCACTTCATAATTTCACTTTCCAAGCAGTTGATATTACTCCAGTCATATGTGTTTCAGGAATGATCTAATGGGGTATGTATGAAGCATTTAGTGTATATTTAATTTTGCTCATGCACTGCCTGAATGTTTATCTTCACAATGTGATATATTTCTTCTGAAACATGTTAAGTCATCCTTGCTCTTACAGTTCATTAAACTAGTATTAATTTCACAGTCAGTTTGTACCTAATGCCACTCCCATATTACAATTCCTTTATCCAATCAGAGGAAAATAGGAATTCCTTTGTCCAAAATAAACCTTATGTACAGTTGCTGTTTATTCTGTAGCAGCTAGTGTACTATAAGGCTTATTTAATTCTAAAGCCACTGCTAAATGCATAAACTCCCAAGTGTTTGTTGGGCTTGCCAAGAAGGAAGTTACTTTTTTCCCTCAGCAGAATGAGTTTTAATCATAAAGGAAGTTCGGGATTTAAAACCTTAAAATCCTGGAAATCAGAATGCTTCCGAAAGCAAAAGCTGTTTGTCTTCCAGAATACGTACGTATGAAATTTGATTTAGGGGTGCCCAAACTATGGAAAAAAAATTTTGCTGTAATTCATAATGTTATTAACACTAACCTTGTTTAGTTTGTGCATCCCTAATGGAAGCTTATTTAAGTGTGATGGAACGTAAAATGCCTTATTCCTCAAAGTGAAGTCACCATAAGTATTTAAGGTCATGAGTGAAAATGTCTATCTTTTGAGTTATTTTTAGTTCAAATTGTAATATAATAAATGTTTGCATTTGAAAATTGTTATTTTAAATTTAATCTCAAAGTATTAATGGACTTTGTACCTAAAGTGGTTTAGGCTTCATGAATTGCAGAATGCTATTGTCAAAATTTGAAACTTCATTCACAAAAGTCCATTCTGCTCTGCTATGAACTAAATATGTGTGTGTTCTTAACTAAATTGTATTTCAGTACTCTTGTATATATCATTCAGAATTGGATTTTTGAGGGTAAGTAATGAAAAAGCAATGAAGAAAAGTCATCAAGGATGAAATGAAGATATTTTGTGACACAATTTCTGAAGAGAATGGAGAAGAACAATAAAGTGGGAACTTCTTGACTTTCATTTTTATGAGCTATATAGTTACTTTCTTTGGGCAATTCACCATGGTAAACATAGTCTAGAATATTTGATATGATTGTGACCTAAAGTGAAGTGTATTTCTGACTTGTGATGGAAAGATTTCCTAATCCTTTATTTTGCAGTTTCAACATCTTGATGTAGAGCTGCATCATAATGAAGAAAATTGGATGTTTTGCACCACCTAAGTAGTTGTATGAATAAGTGGTATGCTCCTGTAGATTATCTACTGGATATAAGTGGTATTATCCAGTAGACTATTTTATCTTTAAAATAACAACTTGTGTATTTACTTATTGAATTGATATATATATATATACGAGGTGTAAGTTATAAAAAGAAATGAAAAATGGGTTGTGAAATGTTCATTAACTTGCATTATTGTTTGGATGGTCAAATATTCCAGATTATTTTACATGGTGAATGAATGTGGACAGTGTGACTACACATTTCGAAAAGTGACTTGAGTTTATTGTGCCACCTCCACGGGGGAATTTTGCAGGTGTCAAGCATTGGACTGTAATATAAATTGGCCTCAGTTTATGAAATTGGATTGAATAACCCCACAAAGAAAAACTTCAGAAATGGAAGGTGTAAAAGTGTTGCTCTGGAAAATCAAGAAATTCAATTCTATTGTGTTCAGTAAATATTATATGTAAAATGTGGTAAGATACTGCTGCAAGACATATGAACTCCTAAGAAGTGGTAAGGTTTGGCCAGTGAGGAATGAATTACTAAATATTGTTATTTTTAACTGGTGATTCTGTTTCAGATACACCTGTGTAAGGAAACAACTGCAAAAAATTATTGAAATACAAGATTTGTACTATGCACAATGTATTGATATGCGTTAAGCCATAGAGCTTCTAATTTGAGAGGTTGAAGCACATGGCACACATGGGTTGCAAAAATCTACTGATGTTTCTGTATCCAAAGTAGAATGTTCTAGAATGTAGAATGCTTAACACACATCAATACATTCATAAACACCCATTGTAAATAGTTTAATACTCAGGGATGGAAAATAACTCATGGCCTTAATGCACATAGAGAGTAAGGTGGCATACGGAGTCAAGGAGATAATTTTGTTATTGTGATGATACAATTTCATTTATATTGTGTATTTTGGAAAAGCTTGCTTTATCTATTCTGAAGGAAAGAAATTGAGACTTGGAAATATAGAAAGAAAGAGGTTGTTGCAGAGGACAAGTTTCTACATAGAGGATGTTCTGTGTAACTCAGTGCGCTCAATTAATGGCACAGATGTGCTGTCTTGCCAGAAGGAAAATCTCTTCTTTATTTAAAGTCAATAAAAAGACAATGGCAATGCAAATAATGTTGTTCAGTTTGCAATTATATTTCATGTTTTTCTCCATTTTGTTAAAGAACTATTCAACCCATGATGTTGGATCAACACTACATTAATTTGAAGAACCAAGTGATAAAAGCAGAAAGAAGAGTTCTCAAGGAATTGGGTTTTTGTGTTCATGTTAAACATCCACATAAGGTAATAACTTTGTCAGTATTAGCGTTGAACAAATGCATTTGCAATGATGTAATAATGATGTCATTATCTCCCTTTAATATGTACTTACAGATACATTACTATTGTTTCAGCTTATTGTAATGTATTTGCAAGTACTGGGTTTTGAAAAACATCAAAGTCTTATGCAACTCTCATGGTAAGACAAGATCAGTAATTCCAAATATCATGTTATTGTACATTAAATAAAAACACTTCTTGATTTAATTTTTCTCTCTCCTTTGTTTCCTCTCAGGAATTACATGAACGATTCTTTACGAACAGACGTATTTGTGAGATACCAGCCAGAAACTGTAGCTTGTGCGTGTATCTATCTTACTGCTCGTCGTTTAGGAATTCCTTTACCACGTGCTCCTTCGTGGTTTAGTATTTTTAGAGTTGAAGAGAGTGATATCCAAGATGTCTGTTTTAGGATATTGAGACTTTATAACCGACCAAAGGTAAAATAAATTTCATATTATCGTTTGTGATATCTTCTTCTTATGAGTTTCTTATGTATAATATTCATATTTCCAGCCAAATGCAGATGAGTTGGACCGAAAAGTTAACGAACTTAAAGCCCAATATCAAGAAGCGAGATTAAAAGCGAAAGCTAATAATAACAACACTGCAAGTGCAGGTAGTAACAGTCCAGCCTCTCCTTCTGGTCAGAACAGAACTGGTCTAGTGTCCTCTCGATGGACAGGTTTTTATAGGTATATCAATTTTTCCTTTACTTTTGCCAATTTTTTCAACTTAAAGGTGTTAAATTGATTATCACATTAAATTGAACTTTTTTAATCGCTTTTCCTTCATTTACAGTCGAAATAATCATGGGACTGAGAAGCATCGTAGTAGAAGTCGTACACCTTCTCCTAGCCATAGTCCACCACCAGTAAAACATAATAAAAAATCAAAGAAAAATAGGTAAGTTCATGACCTTTTGATTTTTAGCATTTTATAATTATTAGAAATTCTCAGAAATTTTGTTGGCAGTGAAACTCTCTAAAGATGTTATGACATTAAAGGTTCCGAATATTCTTTTGCAGTTTTAGTCACCTTGGCAGTGTATGATCAAAAAGTTTAAACTGGTTTCTTTAAAATCTTTTATTCAAAAGTATTTTATTAGGTTGTATTTACAAGTTTGTTTCTTTACATGTTTTCTGGAGTTAATATTTTCTTCAAATTTTTTAAGTTTTCAAATTTGTATTACTTCTGGTTTTGCTGCTCATCAAATGCTCTTTAACAATCCGGTTGTTGTACAGTTTTCTGAAATTCTTCTTTCAGGTCTAGAAGAAACTTTTTATTTCAGTAATCCATACTGACCTGATTAGTATTGTTCCTAATGCCCTAAACTCTTAAATTTCTGTTTGCAAGAGTGGGTTATCCACAGAAATTTCATTAAAACTTTATTTGTTGTTGATTTTATATTTTAGCTGAGGTTAACCAGACCTGACTTATTTAGACCTAAATCTGCAGAACCAGTCTGAGAACTTTTTGTTCATATGTGCAATGATTATTGTATGAAATTTTGTGCTAGATATGTTTCTAAGGAGTTAAGATTATGAAGATATCTAGTTTTCTTCTCTCCCTCAATTTTATTTAATTTTCTTAAATTAGTTTTTTTCCCCCAATTTCACTTCCGTACCAAGGGTCAATTTAATTTTCATTTTGCTAATCCTCCTGCATTTGCATTCTGTACCAGAGGTGAGCACCAGTATGCGCCATCAAGCAATCATGTTGTAGCAGCAGTTTGTGCAAATTGCTGCATAACTCAGGGACAGCACTATGGTGCAACTCCAGCCGCAGATATGCTTTCTGCTTTGAAGATGGTTCCCTGCATGTGCCCTCAACAAGTCATGGCTTCCTGGTCTGTTAATAATGAGCAGCATAAGTCTTGAAATGGTTTGGAAGCTCTTGAAGGAACACAGATGCCAAAGCTACTGGTTTATGTGCACAGAGTGTAGTTCTCTTGTACAAAGAAACGTATTGAGCATTAGGCATAGTGTCTTAGTAATTCAAGTAATGTAATTATAGTATGTTGCTGAGTGCAATGAAAGATGCATGAAAATAAGATAATAAAGCAGTTGTCATTCCTTGAGTCACCTTTACACCATGATTGCATTTCCAAACTAAAAATGTCTTTAGAGGGTTTCACTGCTTCTGAAGAAGGTTGCCCAATGAAAATTTAGTAGTTTTCAACTTGCGTTTTGTTATGTCATTTACAATTAACATTGTTTTCAGAACGAGGTCACTCTCCCGGTCGAGATCTAGGTCCAGGTCACGATCAAGGTCCCATGAAAGGAGAAGTAGAAAATATGCCAAAAGACGCAGCTACTCAAGATCTCCTAGTTTGTCTCCACACAAAGCACAGCGCAAGAACAAGTAAGTCACCTCTTTCATGTCCATTTGAGAAATTTTTTAAATCTCTGAGAAATATATTTACTGCATTTACCTGAATATAAGAGGACCTCATCATTTTGTAGAGGACTCCTGAGATTTAAAAAATCTGCTATTCTTACAGTCAAAATAAAAATCACAAATTGTCTTATTGAGCAGAAAATAGTCTAGGTGATGTTAAATCTTTTTGCCACCTATAAAGATTTCTTTTAAGTGCAGTGTAACAAAATATCGGCAATGACTTTATTTTTCAGTAAGTAATTGACTAGGCTTCAATTAAGTGTGTGATGACCTTGTATTTTTCAAATTAATTTAGGGGAAAACTAATCTTATATTCAAGTATATACACTAGTGTTTCATAGTAGGTTCTAAGAAATTTTCCTCCAGTAATCATCTGAAGTTGTATTGAAGTTTCCAGGAGAATGCTAGACTGGACTAGAAAAACTGGATAGAAAATGTGTTTATCATCTAGTGAAGCTTGTATTGCAACAACCAAAAAGAAAATTTAAAAAAATCAATTTGATGTATGTTGATGTATGATGTAGGTTGTTTTAAATTTAATAATATCTGTAAACTTCTCTTTCAGGGAGAAATCTCGTCACAGATCACGATCGCGAAGTCATGAGAGACGAACAGAATCGTATGACAGATACTACAGTAGTAGCAAGTCAAGAAGTCGGCATTCTTCACGAGATAGGAAGGATCGTCGTTGAGACGTTTTGTTAAGTTTCAGTGACTTTACTTTGTACCTTTTGGCAGTAACACAAGACAGGTTTTTGTGCTGTGATGAAGGAAACCCAAGCCACATCAGTGAAGATTTCCTAAGTACATTGTTCAGAAGGCTAGCTTCGTTTAAGAACATGGTATTAACTTATTGAAGGGGCCAAGTCAACCCTGAAAGATGTGTTTCTGCTTGTAATTATGGACATATGTTTTATGAAATGAATGAAGTTTTTAGTGTGTTTGAGGATGAGTGTATGGTTTGCAAGTAAAACTATTTGCATACCTCCATGTGTTTTTAATACAGTATATAGAATCAGATGACAAGAGGAACATTTCTCGTCGGTGAAATATATCTATATTTATAAAGGCATGCATTTTCTTTTACCATTAAACATCCCTTTCCATGGCTCCTGCAGTATACCACTTAGTTTTTGGAATCAGTAAAGTAGACTAGTGGTGCAACAGAATGGCACAGACTTTCCCGTATTAGTTTCCTATTTCCTTGGGTCTTCGCTAGCTATTTGGAATTGCCACATACTCTTTCTTGCCAGCTATCCATCACCGTCAAAAGTACGAAAAATTAAGAAAATGACAAAAAACGGTTTCCTATTGGTAGAACGAAAATATTTAATATTCTAAAATTAAGGACACAAAAACCTAGTCTTAAACGGCAATTTTCTATTAAAAATTATATGCCGTTTAAGAGAAAATGGCATTTAGTGCTACTAAAAATGCGAAATTTGAAGCTCATTTTCGCAGAAAATGTTAGAGTTTTCAAAGTACTTTATTTGAAGTACTTACTCACAAATATAATGTTTACAAATTGCTGGTAATGTGTATATTAAAGATGTGAGAGACCTTTAAAAAAAATTATGTAAATTTTGAAAAAACAAAAAACCAAAATAAACTTTACTGCTATACTAAAGAGTGTAATTTGCACTATCCGTTACAAAAGTTTCAAGAAAAAAATTGCAGCCATATGAGAAAATGGCGTTTGAGCACTTCTGAAAATGTGAAATTTTGAGCTACTTTTCACAGAAAACTGTTGTTTTCAAGAAACTTTACTTGACATATTTAAAGCACATGTACTCGTAAATATAATAATGGGAAAAAATCTCCGCTAGTGTAAATATTATTGACGTGAGAGACATGAAAAAATTTACATTTTTGTAATTTTTGAAAAAAACAACCTATAGAGCAATATGGCTTTTATGTAATCTGATAGAGTACATTTACCACTATCCCTACCAAAAGTAAAGAAAAAATTTGGAGCCGTTTTTGAAAAAATCTTGTTTTTGTAATTTTTTAAAATTGCAATTTTGCGTGAAAACTACAAAAATTTTGAAAAACATTTACATGACCCTTATGAAAGAACTCAATATGCAAAACAAATTTTGTTTGAAGAAAAAATCTGTCTTGAATTTGTAGTTGGAGAAAGACGCCGAAAAAAATTCAAACTTTCACAATTTTCGAAAATTCAGAGTTATTCGTGAAAATCGGACCTATGCCATGTTAATAAGTGTATTTTACTATATTCATACAAATTTAAAGAAAAAATTGGGAGCCGTTTTTGAGAAAATTTTGAAATTGTCCGGGGGGCTACATGTAAAGTACCCAAATTTTGAAGAATCTTTTTCAAAATCTCAAAGCTTTGACTAGTATCACATCGACCGGGAAATATCCATTTTGGAAGAAATCGTACGTATGGTTTAGGCGCTAGCATTGTTCACAGACAGACGGATGTTTTCCTTTCAATTGTTTTTTTCGGTATCAAGGACCTAGAAAACAGGTTTCTGGCTACACCACTTGTTAGGGAATTTTTTTTCTTAATTTAGCAACTGATTTTATCCACGTCTTCGTTATCACGGCCCGGCAATGAATTTTTTTCTGCCGAAAATTGGCCATTTTTTCGCGCAGCATTACATAACTTTCCCTATACTACGTATATCGCTTCGTGTATACGTACGTATACGGGAAAGTAAAAAGTAGTGTTAAAAACGGCAAACATCATTATATGGGTTCTATGTTGCCTTTACACATTACATTTGTGATAAATATGATAACCTAATCACTTTTGTTTTAATCTAATCTATACTAATATTTAAAGACACAAGGGTTTTGCATTACAGCATGATAATATCTGAATGTACTGAACCAATTTCAATGAAACTTAGGTGCTAGCTTCCTTGGAAGGTCATGAGGGCTATGGGCTATGATAGAGTTGGGCAAAATACTTGAAAAAAGTATTTCAGATACAAAATAATTCTTATGAAAGTCCAATAATTTGTAGGCAAAGAATTATAAATTATTATTATTTTCATAAGAATTATTAACTTAAAAAGGCAGTCTTTCACAAATTTATTTTAATATCTCTCTTTACATAAGCAGATACAAAATACTTCCTCGAAAGTATTTTAGATACGAAATACAAAATACTTCCGTAGAAGTATTTTAGATATAACATACAAAATAGCATTTTAAAATATTTTTGAAAATACAACCATTACTGATCCAGAATCACAATTTATTTTTCAAAACTTGGTTATGATGTACTTGTATGCAGTTGGACATGTTTCCTTTCAACACTACTAGTTTTTCAGACATTGTATAACTAATATTTCTTTTGGAATTGATAAGGATCTCGTTCCGTTAACAACGAATTTTGTGACAAGATCAAGTTGTGTTTGATCTTTTTCCTTCGTATTGGAGAAACCAGATGTCATATTTGTTTGTTTTAACTTCTTGGCATTAGTATCACTATTCCCAGTGCTGTTCATTTTCCTCTTAGGTGAATTTGATCTTATAGACCAGGGATGTCCAACTTGCAAGACCTCAAGGGCTATAAATAAAACTTATTACTAGGGCTATCCACATCCAACTTCAACGTATTGTTCATCCCTGCAATACGCCCGGTTGCTCTGAAACGGGGGGGGATGGAACCATGCATAACACAGGGAAACACAGTGACATGATTTTGAATATCTGAATTTAATAGAAAAAAACTTATATCTAAATTTAATCTATTTTTACTTTCTTGCTACCGCTTACACAGTCGCACGAAAAAAACAGTAAATTTGGGGCAGAAAACACCTTATTACAAGGTCCTGGTAACGAAAAAGTTGATAAATCTAGTTACTAAATTTAGAAAAAAAATCCTCTAATACGTGGTGTAGCCAGAATCCATGTTTTGTGTGTCCTTGATACCGAAAAATCGAATGGAAGCAAAACGCCTGTCTGTCCGTCCGTCTGTGAACAACGCTAGCGGCTAAACAATTCAGCTGATTTTCATCAAAACTGATATTCCCCAATAGATCTAGCTGATGTTGCGGCCCCTTGAATTTAAAATCGATATTTGGGGGGGGGAGTGAACCTGAAGTCCCTGGAACATTTCCAAATTTTCAAAAAAAATGGCTCCATCGTTTTTAATTTAATTTTGTTGACGGAAAGTGTGAAGAACGTTTAAGAGAATGGTGCAAGTCTCTCGGTCGTTAAAAACTCTGGCTGATTTTAAGGACAGGGTTCGGCTCACTAAAACAACAGCGCACGGTTCACTTGCGCATGGTTCACGCGCGCGGACCACGAGAACGGATCACTCAGGGAGCGGGAAGATGCCTTTGTGCATTGTGTGGTGTGGTGCGAATGTGTAATGGAGAATTACAATGGTTAAATGCATAAAATGCGTTGCATGCATAATGTTAAATGCATAAAATGCGTTGGTAATTATGCGTTGGACAGGCTCAAGGATGTTTTATGTTAACGCGAGGGCCGAAGGCCCGAGCCTCGTCCTCAACTTGGACACGGGTAGCGATGCGTCACGATTCCACACGAAAGTGCGTTGGCCGTGTGGCCGGGCACACTGTGGCGGCGCCGCGAGTGACTCGTTCGGAACCGAATCGTGCGCGTCAATAGGAGCCGAACCCTGTCCTTGAAATTTACCAAAACTCTGATTTTTCGAAAATTGCAAAAGTTCACATTTTTTTCTGTCTTCCTACAACTATACTGCGATTTTTCTAAGAGCGACCCTCAAGGCCACTCAAATCCCATCTTCGCGATGGAATATGTCACGACATTTCGCGTCTTTTCTCGGTCTTGCCGGTAGAAGTCGCATGATCACAAGCACTGCTTCATACGGTCGCGATCGTGCGAAATCTAGCGGAACGACTGTGAAAGACGCGAAATATTCCATCGCGAAGATGGGATTTGAGTGGCCTTGAGGGTCGCTCTTAGAAAAATCGCAGTATATAATCATGAAAATAGAGATTTTCCCCATAATGAAATCTGTTCCTTAAAGATAGATTTTGAAATAAGGCGATGTACAATTTTTCGAAAATTCAAGAACTTTTCGCGTAATTTTGCGTGAACGTATGGGAGAGAAAGTATGTGCTGTTCTAGCTCCACTAGTAACATTTAGATGTTGACCGCCACAGGGCGCATGCGCTACGCGCAAAATGTTCTCGCCCGCCATGGATGCAAGGAGCTACACTTTTGGCGGGCCATAATCAATGGCCGCCAGTTGGACAATCCTGTTCTAGACCAATCATCTTTATAGTTCTCAAATTCACTTATCACTCCAGGACGGATGCTCCAAAATGTGTGAAGAAATCATCAATTTCGTAGTGAAAAGAATGACCAGTGAAAGTCTCAGTCTATTGTACATCATTCTGTACATTTAGAATTTATACTGTTTATTGTTTACTGCTACACTGCTTATTATACTTCGGTTTTTCTTTCCTGGCGCACGGGGGGGGTGTCATCAAAATGGAATACCTCACGGTATTTCGCGTCGTTCTCCGTTGTGCCGCCAGGTATCGCATGATCGTCAGCACTGCTCGATGTAGTCGCAAACATGCGACTCCTAGCGGCACAACCGAGAACGGAGCGAAATACCGTTAGATATTGCATTTATTGACACACCCCCGTGCGCCAAGAAAGAAAAATCGAAGTACAGTAGCTTCATGTGTGTCTTAAAATTTGTGATCGCATTGTAGGAACCACTTATTATTGTGTTGGGCAGGCTTACAAATTTCACATGCCGCTTTCCCCTTTGCACCTAAATCAATAACAATGAAATATGTTCCATCCAGAATTGGATATTTTGATGGTTTATCAATTTCCACACTTACTATATTGTAAATAGACCGCGCATATTTAAGTAAAAACCTCTTCTTTTCCTGGGTACCTTTCCTCGTCACACTGTTTTTGACGTAAATAAATAAATAAGTACCTTGTACGAAACGAAGTACAAGTTGTATATACATTTTAGATTTATTTGAATTAAAACCCGTCAATTTTATAGCGCTAAAAGAACCTATTACAACATTAATGCCTATACGAGCCTACTTTACTTTTAAAAACCTAAAATGAGACTTAATTTGCCTAATTTCTTTTGTCTGTGGCTTCTTTTAACTTTTTTCTTCTGTGTCGGCAGGTCAGACAATGATATTAATTTTAAGTTATCTGAGAGATAGCGAGAAATGTATATCAAGGACAAGGATCTTGCGATAAAAAGTGTTCCTCACTTCGTGGAAAAAAGTTCTTGCGACTACTTCCTGACTTCGTGGAAAAAAGTCTGCCTTCACTGCTAAGATAAAGCTATTGAATTTACGCGAAAGAAAAGTGATCTTGACCGATAAGACTTTCATTTTCGCTTGAAAACTTGGAGCAGTATTAGTAATTTATTGTGAGGCAAAATACGGTACGAATAATTTCAGAGGACAAACAATTAAACTTGTTCATAAATAGTGTATAGAATAATGGTTGTACATAATATTGATTTATGTTTTATTTTTTGTTTTTTTGTCATTTACGCGTAAAGCGTAAAGCGTTGTTTAGGTGGTTGGTTGCTAAACAACGCTTTAAGAACGCGTCCATAGCAACGGCCATTAAAATGCTCGAGAGTCCATTTAAAATATTTTAGC
>JAHLJT010003656.1:129368711-129435209 GCA_031308135.1 Acheta domesticus | reverse complement strand
AGACTTTCGGGTTTAGATTTTATCAGTGCTCGTAAATCTTGGGAGAAATATGACTTTGACACAAAACACAATTTTTGGGAAGAAATATAAACAATTGTCAGAAGAAGTTTCCCTTTTCCCTTGTATATTGTTCACGGTCAAGTCTGCAAGTTCTTATCCCCGGCAAGCACCAAATACTCCAAAAACAAGAATGTCCAAAACAGGTATATGTGATCGTCAGCCTCTAGAGACAACTTAGTTATTTGTTCTTCCGATTATTTAGGCTTGTAATTAGTTTAGATTTTTCTTCAAATATTCAATAACTTTATATTTAAAAAAAGTTAAATAATTAGTCTTCAGTATTTACTATTATTTCAAATTATAGGGAATGAATAACTTACGTGGATACTCGGTCTTCTCATGTATTTTTATACATTTTTCAGCATACTAAAGTATGACTAGAGATTAGTTGGTTTGAATGATTTTGATCGTTCGTTCAAAAAATTTGGAGCCGTTTTTGAGAAAATTTTGAAAATGCCCGGGGGGCTTCATGTAAAGTACCCCCATATTTTGAAGAATCTTTTTCAAAATTTCAAAGCATTGACTAGTATCACATCGACCGGGAAATATCCATTTTGGAAGAAATCATACGTATGGATTAGGCGCTAGCTGTGTTCACAAACGGGCAGACAGACGGACGATTTCCTTACAATTGGTTTTTCGATAATTCATTGCCGGGCCGTGATGAGGAAAAAGTGGATAAAACCAGTTGCTAAATTAAGAAAAAACACTCCCCTAACACGTGGTGTTGCCAGAAACCCTGTTTTCTAGGTCCTTGATACCGAAAAAAACAATTGAAAGGAAAACGTCCGTCTGTCCGTCCGTCTGTCCGTCTGTGAACACTGCTAGCGCCTAAACCATACGTACGATTTCTTCCAAAATGGATATTCCCTGGTCGATCTGATTCTAGTCGAAGCTTTGAGATTTTGAAAAAGATTCTTCAAAATTTGGGGGTACTTTACATTAAACCCCCCGAACATTTACAAAATTTTCTCAAAAACTGCTCCAATTTTTACTTTCTCGCCTTACGAATACTTCATAAGAAGAGAAAGTTATGTAATCGTGCGGCGGAAAAGGGGAATTTTCGGCAGAAAAACTCTTATAGCAGGGGTCTGGTGACAAAAAAGTGGATAAAACCTGTTGCTAAATTTAGAAAAAAAATCCTCTATCTCGTGGTGTAGTCAAAATCCATAATTTGTTGCTTCTTCATACTACAAAATCGGTTGACGGCAAAACGTCCGTCTGTCGGTCTGTCCGTCTATCCGTCTGTGGTCAACGCTAGCGCCTAAACCGTTCGGCCGATTTTCTTCAAAATTGATATTCCCCGATCGTTTTTACTCGTCTCAAGGCCTCTTGAATTTGAAACCGATATTTCAGTATTTGAGGGTACTTTACATGAAGCCCATTTTCAGATTTTCTAAGTTAAAAGAAAATGGCTCCAAATTTTTTGATTATATTTTGTTGTTGAATAGTGCGAAGAACGTTGAAGGAAATGACGTAGGTATCATTTTCGTTGATAGGCCCAATTTTTCGAAAATTGCAAAAGACTGTTTAAAAACTGCCAAATCGAAGATAGAGATTTTCGCCTCAGACAAAGTCGGTTGTACAAAATTAGAACTTCAATATGGTCATGTACCATTTTCTGGAAAAACGAGTAGTTTTTGCGTAAATTGCGATTCAAATTTACAAAAAAACTTTTCTCAAAAACCGCTCCAAATTTTTTCTTTAAATTTTCTGCACGTGTGTAATAAGGAACGGTAAATGTATAAATAAACTAGTGGTGCTATAGAATGGCACATACTTTCTCGCAGTAGTTATTTTCCAAATGCCGATCATCGGATAAATTATGTGGAGGAAGCCGTTCACCGCTGCCTTTCTAGGTCATGTTTTTTGAAAGACATGTTTTTCGCATGTTGACAATTACCGGCTTCCTAATGATAGAACTGATACAATTACGTTTTGACTAAAATATAAGCAGACGGTCCGCATTTGGGTCCCGTAGCGCGGTTGGTTAAGGCACCTTCGTGTTGAGATCTTCAATAAGGAAGGTGCCGAGTTTGATCCCCCGAGAGGGATTTTAATTTGATGAATGTGATGTTGCAGGAAAAAACATTGAAGAGAGTAGATACTTTATTGAAAATCATTTGAAGTACTTCTACTCACGAATAGAATCAATGCAGATAAATAGACAGGTCTTGTCTGTGTTTTCCATAACTGCGTCTTTTAAACAATTTTTCAACTCTGTTATTCGATTTCTGAAGCGTATGACATGTCAAATCAACCATTGTCTAGTATATATCTGTATGAACCAATTTAAGTAAAATTATGAGCATTTTAACGTTAAATTGTAATACAATATAACCAGAAGGCATGCGATGAACTTACATATCCCTAACGGTTCCAAAAATTGTTATTACTTTCTCTCTTTACGAATACTTCATAAGAAGAGAAAGTTATGTAATCGTGCGTCGGAAGAGGGTGAATTTTCGCCAGAAAAACTGTTGTAGCTAAGGTCTGGTAGCGAAAAAATGGATAAAACCAGTGGCGGCTCTACCATAAGGTCACATGGTCACGTGCCCTCCCACTTGTAAAGGAAAATATTAATAGTAGACGGAAATGCGTATCATATTATCGAGTAATAATCTAGAGAATTTACGTTAAGGTTTTCACGGGCGATATCGATACTATTTCACAGCGCAGATAACGAGGTAGTTGTGGCAAGTAGTTGTGGCAACAGGGCGAAGTCCGCAAGCTTCGTGTGACCAGCTCCCTCCCGTTCAGCAAAGCTTTTCCTCATAGTGCGAGGAAAAAAGGAAGGGGGTAATGCTCCCTTAAGGCCAAGACCATCTTCAATTCTCAGACCTTCATGTAGGTATCGATACCAGGCAAAATGGCGCCGGTACCGGTTGGGTGATAGTGACTGTGTTTCACGTGCGTTCCATGTGGTTAGGTGCAGAGAGTATATGATTACGTGTGTTATAAGTAGATTGTGTGCTTATTTATGAAAGTGAAGGTTGAGTCTTAATCGTGAGTAGTTGTTTAGTATATTTTCTGCGATCTTCAGAAAAGTGACCTTCACAAAACTGAAATATGGGTCGCTCGTGTTGTGTGCCGGGATGTAGATCGAACTACTAGGCTTCAGACACTTCTACGTTTCAGTTTCCCAAAGATTCTTGTCTGTATTGCTAGCTATACAAGTACGAAAGTTCTTTTAGTGTTAGATAAACAAAGAATCTGTGATGAATGTCACCACATGCTGCAATCGCATGAGGAAATGCATTTGGATTGTGAAAAAAAAAGTATGAGTCTTTTAAAGAACTGAATAGAGGTGGGTTGAAATGTCCTTCATCTTTCATGATTACATTAGGTGCAACAATTTATGCTTTATTCCAGACCTTAATAAGCCACACTTTTGAAAAAGAATTTTTAAAATTAAAAACCCAGCAAAATGCAGTAATAACATTAGGTATTCAAATATATGAGAGAAGTGTCAATGATATTGATAAAGAGTGCACATGTGGTGTTACCCTGATGAAAATAGTAAAGAAATCTGTAGAAGTATTGAGTAATATTTTTATTAATAATTATCATAAAGTTTTAAATGAAAGGCATACTTCAAAGGAATTAGCTAAAAGCTTGGAGCAAAAAGAAAAAAATCTTACAATTCTAATCTAGGCGATAAAGGAGACAAACTGAAGCTACAGAAATTCACCAGTTAAACTGTCCCTTGCTCTTGAGTGAGGAAAATTACAATACAATTTAGACCTCTTTTCAGTATCTTTCCACCGCTCCTGTGTCCCCACATCCCTTCACCTTGGAGTGTAAGACGTAGCCTTTGGATATCGGATATCATTCATTTTATCAACATTTTCTTGGTAGTATGTTCTATACTGTTCATTATTGCAATGAGAAAATGTTAAATTCTTTCCTGATGTGCATGTATTCTTTTTTTATCTTTCACTTACATTTCTTCACTCTTGTTAGAATCTGCATTTCAGCAGCCTAAAACTGACTCCAATCCTTTTTCTTAAGGGTTTGTAACTCACTTCCATATTTAGAGGTGGGACATACTTTTGTAATTTTTAGGTACATGTTCTTCCTTGTTTTATAACTAACGTAGAACACTAACCTCTTGTATATTTTTATGGAAAGGTAATTATTACTGGTATTGCTCCATGTATCAAGTTGTAATGGTGAATTTCTATTTATGAAACTGGTTAGACAATATTTTGAACATTTTTTTACAAGTATATGTATATGCACTTGCTACTCCATATAAATCTCAGCTCTGATAATAAAAGAAAGTGAATTTGTAAGGATTTCTGTTGCTATTTAACACAAATGAAATTTTATTTTGGATGATACCATTTATTATTTTTATTGCTGTAAAGAAATGTATTTTGTATACTCTGATCTATATTATTACCTCTGATTATTTCTAAATGAATATTGAGGTTAAATATGTACAGTATAACTGATGTGGAAGTCAGGTGTTTGCATATCCTTTGATTGTTCTTATAAACCACAGAAAAAATGTTGCGTAATGTTGCATTATGTTTTATTCTGACTCAATACTTTTTCAAGTGCTTCTGATTCATTTTGTGCAATTGAAGGCAAGTCATTGACGATTTCTTAGGCTGTGTACTCCTAAAGCAAATGTAATGTGTTATGGGAATAAAATGAATTCCTAAAATGTTGCTGTAAATGTAGTGATCTTCAATAAAAATGCTGAAGAAAAATTAGTTTTCTGTTAGCCAAATTATTGCTATGTGCTGTCCTAAATAATAAAGGCCAATCATTTTCTGTGTATAAAAGTATGATTGAACTTGCACTAAATTTCTACTGTACAAATGTATTATTATTATTATTACTACGAATTTCTATTATGAGCTCATACAAAGTGTAAATTGCTACATCTAAAGATTTTTGAAAATACATAGGAATGCTTCAGATATATCCACTTGTTTTATTTCAGAATGCCCATCCTTATTCAATAGATATTGAGGAAAAAATATCATCCACAGGTGCGCCTAAATTTTGTATATTTTTTGCTTTGCTCACAAGCTTATTTCCTTTAAAATGCAGTGTCCAGTCTGCAATGTATTTCTTCTTAAATTCAACCTATCTTGATATTTCCAGGCTACAATGTAAACCGCACTGTTTCTGTAAGTATAATAGCTTCATAAGTAACTTACTAATTAAATCCAGTTAATATAAACATTGAATGAAATTATCACGAGTAAATTCTAACTTTTGAGTGCTGTACACATTCAAATTTCCCGCGTGTGCTTGCTTGGTGAGCGAAGTACGCCCAACCTATACGGCGGCCATGTTTTTTCTACATGAAGGTCTGAGAATTGAAGATGGTCTTGTTAAGGCTAAATGTACCGAAAAAAACTTGTAGGAAAATTCAATAGATCGCAGCACCATCAGCAGGAATTTACTTTACCGATAACGTCTGAACAAATGGTCCGATTTTCGATCTGTAAACGGCATTTGACTCCTGTTTATAATAGAATTTACGCTACGAAGCCCTTTTTCCAAAAAAACTAGCAGAAACTCGATTTTTAAAATTTTTCTCGTACTTCCGGGAACAATTTCAAAAATGTGGGCTTATAGCGCGATGGCGACACGCTTCCAGAATCCAACGCCGTGTCAAACATGCAAATCGAATAAATAGGAGCGACGGTAAGTGAAATTTCGAAAAACACCTCACCCCACTCCCCCTTCCCCTTCCACGCCGCCGGGACATTGTTGGCCGGCGGCGCGGTCAAGCCGGCACGGGCGAGCCGGGCGGCGGCCGCCGCGGCGCGGCGACGGGCAAGAAGGCTGAACTTCCGCGGGCAGCAAGCCAGACACCCCGTCACTTCGTTGATGCTTCCGTCACTTCGCATCTCAAGATATTTTTTCCCCACATAGGAAACTAGTGATGCTGTAATAGGGGTAAACGGTCTCGTATCATCTTTAATAGTAGTATAAAACTATTACCTTATTCACATATTCCATCTTCCTTCGAATACCATCATAAGAATGTCTGAGGTATCACTCAAAACACCGATCCCGCTTTGGTGCTGATTTCAAAAAGAAAAAATCGAACTAATTGCGTAAATATCACCCATATTCCATCTCCTCACATCGTATTTTAGATATATTGTACTTCTAAGATCTTCCATTACCATTTCACTACCGGAAAAAAACAAGCGGAGATAACGCAAGAGCTCTTTTATCCTACGATTCGATTTATCATTTCAAAACGGCGTTTGTCACCTTGATACAATTCACCTGGTTAATCCTTTTTCCAGTAAAATAACCGAATCGAATTTTTAAAAATGTTTTTATACTTGCGGACATATTTGAAAAAGTGGTATAATAGCGCGCTGGCGAGATGCACCCTGAATCTAACGCCATATCATACACTGAAATCTGAGAAATAGACTTCTCTAGTCATGTAAAAAAATGATCTTCAGTAACGTCAAAATTCTGTTTCGCGGTACTGCTTGTCGATCTCATGGCTAAAGTCCGGGTCTAATGTAATTACATATGTTTTGTCTACTGTTCTCATTTTGTAATTTAGGCGAACTGTTGCAATTCTAACAAAATATTTAAATTTTTCGTTACAAATTTTGTACTGTATTACGTATTTTACATATTTTGCTGATCATTTAATATCTGCTTAACAGTATATTTATTATTTGCTAATTATTAAGGTATTTTCACAAATTACCAAATTTTCTTGAAATTATTTCCGGAAATATATTTAATTAATTTTGAAAAATAGTTTTTATTTAAATGTGTTTATATTTTTGCAATGAGCATATTTTTGTCTAATACTAATTCAGAATTGCTGACATTCCTATGTGCTGCACGTAAAGATTTCGAACAGAGTGCTTCAATGATTCTCTGTTCGTGTCTGCGTTTTCAACGTGCATCTCTTTGTTTTCATTGCTGATAGAAAGAAATAAAAAAAAAACAGTAGGCAGAAAAAGTAGTTACTTTTAAATTCGATATAATTAATATTTTATTAATGGAATTTCAAATTGTGAACATTTATTTTACTTTATCTCTTATCTCAATCTTCATACGAAGAGAAAGTTATATCGTGCGCAGGAAAAACTCTCAAAGCCGAGTCCTGATAATGAAAATGTGGATAAATCGTGTTGTTGTATAGTAAATTACTTCCTGTAACTCGTGGTGTAGCCAGAATCCATGTTTTGTGGGTCCTTAATACCGAAAAATTAATTGACGGAAAAACGTCCATCAGTGTCTCTGGTGTATGTGAACAACACTAGCGTTTACACTGCGTACAAATTTTTCCAAACTGGAAAAAACAACAACAAAAAACAGCTGTCGATCTACTGTCATTCGAAGCTCTGCAATTTTCAAAAACGTGCATTACTTTTTGGAGATACATTACACGACCCCCCTCCCGGATATTTTAAAAATTTGCTCAAATATGGTTCCAAATTTTTTCTTTATATTTCTCGTAAAAATTTAATAAAGTACACATGGCTTAGGTCCGATTTCACTGATAACTGAATTTTCGAAAATTGCAAAAGATTGAATTTTTTCGGCGTTTCCTACAACTACAATATTGACGATAGAGACTTTTCCTTTCTAAGAAATTTGTTGTACATAATTAGTTCTTTCATTAAGATCATGAATTTTTTAAAAACAATTTTTGTAGTTATGGCGCAATCTTGTGTGCAATATATGCAACTTTAAAAGATAACAAAGCAAGATTTTTTCAAAATCGGCTCCATTTTTTCCCTTTAAACTATTGGTAGGGATATTGCGAAATGTACTTTAAGAGATGACATAAACGCTATTTTGCTCTATTCTTTTGTTTTTGCGAAAATAACACAAATGAAACTTTTTGAATAGCCTGTCACGTCGTTTATATTTACATTATCGGCGATTTGTTCACATTATTAGATTTATGAGCACACGTACTTTAAATTATATCATTTAAAGTTTTCGAAAACTAAAAATTTTTTTGGAAATGAACTCGAAATTTCGCGTTTTCAGAAACGCTCAAACGCCAATTTTTTCTGAAAAGGTTCCAAATTTTTGTTCAAAGTTTTTGTACGTATAGTGCGAAATGAACTGTCTAAGGAAACAAAAAAGTTTTGTTGTATTATTTTGTTGTTTTTCTTCAAAATTTACACAAATGTATTTTTTTAAATATTTCGCATGCCTTGTATGCACATTTGCAGCGATTTGTAAACATTATTGCATTTGTGAATGAAGAGCTTAAAATATCTTAAAATAAATTTTAAAAAAAACTCTCAAGATTCCTGTGAAAAAGGGCTTCATATTTCACATTGCCACAGACGCTTAAACACCCTTTTCTTAAAAACGGTATCAAGTTTATGAATGAAAATTGTCGTAAAGGACAAGGTTTCAGTCTTCTCTAAAAGCAATATTTTGAATCTACCATTGGAAACCGAATAATTGAGAAAACCTAAAAAATAAGTTGGGTGCATTAAATGGCAGGTGGCAAGATGGGGCAAGGCCATAAATCTAGCCCATGCCAACAAAATAGTAAATTTTACTACGACAAAGTCCGAATAGCTGGCTGAGACTATAGGAAATTGAAAACTAATACGGGAAAGTCTGTGCCATTCTGTAGCACCACCAGTTACTTTCTCGTGTTAGTTACTCAAAGTTATGTAATGCTGCGGAAAATCTATTTCGAGATATTAACGGAAGTACTCGTTTTGGGGTCCCCTGAGTGATACCGAAAGGGTGTATGTGTGTTTTGACTTTTAACGTCCGTTCGTCCGTCCATCTGTCTGTGTCTGCCTGTCTGGGCGTATGTGAACACCACTAGTGCCTAAACTATGTATAGAATTTTTGCTCAACTGAATAAACCCCTGTCGATCTGGTCTGAGTCGAAGTTCTGCGATTTTTAAAAACATTCATTAATTTTTGGAGATACTTTTTATTAAGCCCCAGGGACATTTTCAACATTTTCTCAAAAATGTCAACCAGGATAGGTGGCTCAGTGCATCAACTGATGTCACTGCAATGCCTCTGACCGAGAGGTGCTAGGTTCGAGTCCCGACGGTGGCAGGATTTTTCAACACTAGCTTGTCAGTTAGATGTAGAATTCAACCGATGTCTGGAGGAAAATTCTAGCGACCGGCTGCTCTGATTGGAAATTTTCCATAGTTTCTCCGATCAACATCAAACGAATGCCGGAGCAATACCCTAACAAACGGACCTCGCGCGATATTTCCTTCCTCTTCCTTGTCCTATCTTCACACACACACACACACACACACACTAACTTGCACAACACTACCATATATGCTGGGAGACCAGTGGGAGGATTGGAACTTGTCCCGGCTGTGGGCCGTGCACTGCTGGTGGGAGATACCTTGTTAAGAAAGGCCCTTCACGGTCACAAGTTTTTTTGTGACTGCCACTGCAAGCGCCACTTTACAGATGTACAAACAACGCTCATACTCGTAGTGTCTGAGAAATGAAATGCTGATTAGCTCAGGACCCGCGTAATCTTCATAATATCAGTAGCTGTGATTCTATGAGATTTTTTTTTTCTTGATCGTGAGCGTTTGTTGTTTCAATTGAATTGTTCTCTCTTCTCACTCAGCCTAGTTAATATGTGAGAAACCAATGAGGAATTTCAAGTGTTTTTCAGTTTACAGCGCTTAAACTTCAAAATAAAATTTTTATTAGTTATTTTCTAGCTTTTTGTTTTGTGCCCTACCTGGCCTGAAGTTTAGGAGCCGCCACTAGATAAAACCTTTTGCTAAATTTAGAAAAGCTAGTGGTGCTATAGAATGGATGGCACAGACTTTCTCGCAGAACTCAGATCTCTAAATTTAACTAGTTTTTCTGCAATGAATGATGATCTTCCTAGAAAAGTTCTTTGAGTGTCCAAAGGACATTTTTTTTATATTCTCTGAATGTATTGGCTTCCCAATGCGAGAAATGAAACCACCATACACTTATTACTTATATACAAGTGTGATTGTCATCCAGAGCTATTGTGGTCGCAGTCGTTAATCAGCGAGCATTGGCAGAGCTCTTCGGAGGGAAGCTGCGCCGGTTCGAGTCCTGGTCGGGGAACGTTATGTATCAAAACTCTCTTTTGTCATAGGAAATAATTGAGAATTCTAGAAACATTAGTGAAAACCATGTGGATGCATTTGAATCACAAATATTGATAATTAAGATAAATGAACTGGAAGTGTCTGTATATATTTTTTGAATTTTGAACTTTGAACAAATTTTCACGTCTCTCCTTGAATTTTTAAATCGTACGTACCATCGTCTTAATTGTTTCTTCATCGGATTTCGGGTCTCGGAACGGAAAAAGTTGTTTGATAGTAAACACTTTTTCTGGTTTCTGAAGTAGAAGAATAGCATTTAGGGCCATATAGAAGCAGTGCGAGAAAGTATGTGCGTTGGAAGCACCACTGTTTTCTTTAAATTTCGTGTATGAATAGAGTAAAATACACTTATTTACATGGCATAGGTCCGATTTCCACGGATAACTAAATTTTCGAAAATTGTGAAAATTTGATTTTTTTTTCCGGCGTCTTTCTCCAACTACAAAATTGAAGATTTTTCTTTTACATAAAATTAGTTGCCCAAAGTGAGTTCTTTAATTAAGGTCACGTACATTTTATGAAAAGTTTAGTTGTTTTCGCGCAGTATTGCGTGCAATATGTGCAATTTTAAAAAATTACAAAAACAAGATTTTCTCAAAAACGGCTCCAAATTTTTTTTTTAACTTTTGGTAGGGATAGTGGTAAATGTACTCTATCAGATGACATAAAAGCCATATTGCTCTACAGGTTGGTTTTTTCAAAAATTACACAAATGTAAATTTTTTCGCATGCTTCTCACGTCGATAATATTTACACTAGCGGCGATTTTTTCACATTATTATATTTATGAGTACATGTGCTCATAAATATATAATATTTACATACATAATGTCAAGTAAAGTTTCTCGAAAACACAACCATTTTCTGTGAAAAGTAACTCAAAATTTCGCATTTTCAGAAACGCTCAAACGCCATTTTCTCATATATGGCTGCAAATGTTTTCTTCAAACTTTTGTAACCGATATTGCTAATTACACTCTTTAGTATAGCGTAAAGTTTATTTTGAGTTATTTCTTTGTTCTTTCAAAAAGTACATAATTGTAATTTTTTGAAAGATCTCTCACATCTTTAATATGCACATTACCAGCGACTTGTAAAGATTATTATATTTGTGCTTCAAATAACTTCCAATAAAGTATTTTGAAAACTCAAAAATTTTCTGTGAAAATGAGCTTCGAATTTCGCATTTTTAGTAGCGCTAAAACGTCATTTTCTCTTAAACGGCACATAATTTTTAAAAGAAAATTGCCATTTATGACTAAGTTTTAATATTCTAAAATTAATGTTTTCGTACTACCAATATGAAACCGAAAACTTAAGAAAATTACAAAAAAATGTACTTTTGGCGGTGATAGATGATAGTTGGCAAGAAAGAGTTTGTGGCAATTCCGAATAGCTAGCGAAGGCCCAAGGAAATAGAAAACTAATACGGGAAAGTCTGTGCCATTCTGTAGCACCACTAGTTTCTTTAAACGTTTGGTATGGATAGCACTAAATGTACTCTATGAGATGACATAAATGACATATTGCTGTATTCTTTTGTTTTTTCAAAAATTACAAAAATGTATTTTTTTTACTTGTCTCTCACGTGGATAATATTTACATTAGCGGCTATTTATTATATTATTATATTTACAAGTACATATGCTTTAAATAATGCCAAGTAAAGTTTCTCGAAAACACAACGGTTTTCTGTGAAAACTAGCTTAAATTTCCGCATTTTCACAAACGCTCAAACGCCATTTTCCCATCGCTCAAACGCCATTTTCCCATAAATGGCTAAAAAAATGTCTTCAAACGTTTCGATCGGATAGTGCTAATTGCACTCCTTAATATAACTTCAAATGATTTTTTTTGAAAACTTAAAATTTTTTACGAAAAAGAGCTTCAAATTTCGCATTTGTAGTAGCGCTAAAATTCCATTTTCTTTAAAACGGTACAACATTTTTAAAAGAAAATTGTCAATTAGGACTAGGTTTTTGTTTTCTTTAATATTCAAAAATTAATATTTCCGTTTTACTATTAAGAAACCGAAAAATTATGAAAATGTAAAAAAATGTAATTTGGGCGGCGACAGATGGCAGCTGACAAGAGTATGTGGGAATTCCAAATAGCTAGCGCAGACCCAAGGTAATAGAAAACTAATACGGGAAAGTCTGTGCCTTTCTGTAGCACCACTAATTCATTAAAAAAGGTAAATATTGATTTACATAGAATTCATCAGAACATACTCTTCAATAGTCAATTACTGTAATTTTGAAACTAAACTTTGATTGTTATATTCAACACCTTTTTATTGATAGGTTGATGAAATACATCCTGGGAAAGCATTCTTTGAATACTTCTTAAAAATATACGTAAATATAGTAATTAATAAATATTTCTATTATTTAATTACATACAATATATTTAAAAATGCTCCTAAGTGGTCAATCACTGTATATTTAACCTTAATTAAACATTTTTCATCGATGCGTGATGTGTAATTTGTAATTAAGTGCAATACTATTAATGTCATATTGTTTTTTAAAAAATATATTATTATTGTTAATTATTTTACTTAAAATTTCCAATTTAATATCTGATATATAATGTATATAATATATTATTACTTAATAATCTTTAATTTAAAAGTGTCTTTAATTTAAAAGTGTAAAGTAATCTTTAATTTAAAAGTAAAATCTTTAATTTAAAAGTAAATCTTTAATTTAAAAGTAATTTAAAAGTGTTATAAGAAAGGTAAACGAGCAGCGAAAGGACAGTTCAGTGCCAAAGTGTTGTTCCCGAACTGGAAAAGTGGCGGGTTCGATTCCGAGTGTAAGTAAATATTTTTATCCATTCTACATTGCCACAAGATCTTCTAAATTAAAACATTGTGCATTTGTCTTGTCAAAGTTATGCATAAAGCAGTCAAAATTTTCTTTCGCAAAGAAGGCAAATATTTGAATTCTGAAGAAATTAGAAAATTGATCCCTTGTATTTGAAATTAAAAATATGTTTAATGTAGTGTGGAGATAATAATAAAGTTTAACCTTCACCGCGCGCGCATTTTTCTATAACGATTCTGCTCGCCTGGCAGTGTTTGAACCGCCCAGGATTTGGGGGGATTTGTAAAAGATTTCAGCCAGCATGAGCAGCATGACCAAACCCAAAACATTACAAAAATAATTATTTTTGTTTAAACTCTAAACAGAAAATTTCGCCAACTGACGTGGAACAATCAACACACGTAAAAAAAATTTAAAATGTTAGCTGATAACACTTAATCCGTGTATACTCGCTATGTTAGCACAATGCTGCATTTAGCTCACTAGTATTGACATTGAATGCACTTTGATATTTGTTTCGTTTTTAAAGATTTTTTCTTATTTTAAACAACATCAAAACAAAATAATATAATTATTCTTTTTTATTTCAAAATAAACAGTGAAAACACAAACATTGACAATCACACATTTAACATTTGTGATAGCAAATCTTGACAGAAAGAGAGCAAGACTTTTAGTTTTAATCTTCGGAATCACGGTTACTGGATAAATCATATGCAACTCTGCGCTGACTTATGCTTCCCGCACACAATCCGGTGATAGGTATCACAGGCAACGCCACCACACTCTCAAGCAACGTCAGATAACCTCAGAATTCTTCAAAATATTTTGAGACTTGCAACAATATAACGCACAGTATAAATTTCTTAGAAAAATGATATCTAAATTAAAATAATAATAATAATAATAATAATAATAATAATAAATATAAAATACATTTGAAGAAATAAAAGTAGAGATGTCGGTGAAATAAAAGAAAATACAAAAATGCTTACATTTTGCTTGTGCTGTAGGGTTCGTTTCACAAAGTGGGCGCGCGGGAGTGTTAAGACGCCTCCTGCATGTCGTTCACACGTCAACGAAATCACTCCACACACGAAATTTGAAGAACCCTTGGGAGCACTAAACGATGAGCGGGGAGCGAATTTCTATAATTTGCATATTTTTGTCTGTTGCTTCAGTGCATAGCTAAGTGAAATTTTTTGTCATTTGATTAGAATATGATGCCATTTAGATTAATAATATGTTAGTGCATATTTGGACATATTGGCAGATTCGTCCTGTTGGTGCATTCTCCTGTAATTAAAGGCGCATAGTTTGCATATTTCGTTAAAATAGAGACTTGTCTATACATTTTTTCTTTTCATACAATCTATTTATTTGTGAGCGTTCATTGTTTCAAAAGACCTTGTCACAGTTCGAGGTTTTTATAAAGATGATAAAATATTTGTGCAAATTCAGGGTATTTCTTGATAACTTATTTGTAAACCAGTCAGAAGAAATACAACAAGACATATTGTGTTTCACTAAGGTGAATATTTACTTCAATTATTTCTCTAGCGAAGAACGCCAAATTATATTATGTTTGCACAAAAATAGTTTATCTTTTCGTTTCAAACATGCCTCTTCTGATTTTTATCAAGAAAGGTTTATAGAGGAAATGAAATATTGTGAATTTTAATTGGATATCAAAGTCCATATTTGAGACTTTTTAGCTCATAAATGCATATTTTTATTAACAGTATGTATGCAGTTTTTTGTGCATGAAAATCCTCTCCCTAATGATGAGTAAAAATGTCCCTAAGATAAATCTGGGCTCTCACTGGCTAAATTCAGTCGAAAGATTGTGCACGAAAAAGTGTTCAGAATGCAAAATAAACACCGTCCGTGTGCGCGGTAGGTAACTCGCGAGGAAAACTAACTTACATATTTTGCGTTATTATATTTACTTTCACGCGAATAAAATTATTGTTTATGTCGTGGAGTGCCAAAACTGACTAACGCGCTCGTAAAATAAAAAATGCTCGTAAAATAAAAATATGCACTAGCAGCGGGAAGATAATATAGGAGAAGATACCTCGAGAATGGGATCACTTAACAAGGAAGCATTCTAGCAGCTCGAATATGAATTAATTTCCAAGATAACATGTCACCCATGACTGATAGGACAAGGAAGAGGAAAGAAAGATCGCGCGCGGTCCGTGGCCCGTTTGTTAGGGTATTACTCCGGCATTCGCCTGGTGTTAATAGAAGAAATCACGGAAAATTAATGATGAGAGCAGCCGGCCGGTAGAATTTCTCCTCTGGACAACGGTTGAATTCGACCTAGCTCTGTAGCTAGTATCAAAAATCTTGCCACCATCGGGGAACAAACCTAGCATCTTCCGGTCAGAAACTTTGCAATATCATCAGCCGATGCCCTGAGCCACCTCTTTCGGTGACAGTTGTTTACCATTAACATTGTTCCAGCAGCAGCGGCTCACCTTGAACGCACTTGCTATGCGGAAGGCGGCGCTATTCCCTTCCCTTTCCCAGAGCAGTGGACACAGCAAGCTTTCTCTTTAATCCTGAATATTCATATCACGTTGTCTGCATGTTAATTGCCCTGAATTCCACTGACAGTGAGTGACAGAAACCTCTAAAATATATTAGCTGTGTATTAATGAATTTGATGATTTTTTGCGGATGTAAGAACTCTGAAATTCGGCGAAATTTGACTTCCATATTCATCATAACTTCATTTACTTCAGTGCTCCAATTTCGTTATGTTCAATTTGATATCAAATATAGAGGATAAGTGCCTCCCATCTCAATTGTAGACAAGATTCTGTACATTTCAGTAGTTAAGAACTCAATACTGTAATAATAATAATAATAATAATAATAATAATAATAACAACAACAACTCCATCTGGGGAGTACACGACCTTGCAGTTGGTGGTGGAGCTCGAGTACCCCCATGAGCCTATGAGCTATGTCAGTGGTAGCCTAGCTACCGGTGGGGCCTCTCTTGCTGAATAGGTTGAAGGTGAGGGGTCAGACGAAGAAGTACTCCATTTTGAGGAGGGTGGGAAGTAAGTAGAGAGGGAAGGGTCATGAACCTTTGGACTTCCTGTTGTCAGCCCATGGAGGGTACAGAGAAACTGGGTTGGCACACCAGGCCACTGATTAGAGTGGAGGTCCGAATCTTACATTAGCCAGCGAAGGAGGCTGCCTTCAGTAGTCAGTGAAAATACAGTAGGGTTTAGTAATGCCGACTGGCGATCGGAGGGACCCCTTGCTGGGCCCTGCGGGGGGATGTCCCGAGGCCACTGTGGGTCGCAGTAACGGATGGCAGGAAACAACCCAAGGGTTAAGTGTGATCTGTGAACTCGAACTTACGTTCTGCGAATCTTCACTTAAAACCAATGAGCAAAATGGATAGAACAAGAAATGTAATGAACCGTAACGTGCCTTGTTCTACTACAGGAATGTCCCATCCCTGCTCAGAAACCGAGCTAATGTCACCTTGTCGAGGATTGGCCATCCCACAGATGTTAGACCCAGGAACCCAGAACCGGCAGTAGCTCGAAGCTATTGTCAGAGATGGACCTTGGATGAATTGAAGGATGTGATGTGGTGCTTTTGCTATGCAAAAGCGAAAAACGGGGGGCTCAGAAATAGAAGTTTTCAAGGTATGGAGATAGCGGAACTCAGATATAAGACCTACCCTGGACTCAAAGAAGCTTGCCAGACAACGACGATACATACTCAGCAGTGGAAAATTCACAGCAGAAAAACTTGCTGACATTCAGATAAATGCGGAATATGTTCTTCGATCAAACTACCCACATGATGAACACGTAGAACTCGAAAAAGGTGGTCCCGTTGAAGGTTCATCTCTTTCCAATGAAACACACGTCAGTGGTGAAAATTCATCTGGCAATGAATTACACGATAAGGACATGATGCGAAATCTTCTCTAACACGAGATCGAAAGAGTTCGTCAACTTCCATTTGAATCTCGTGCATTGAGGAGAATATACGAAAATGCCAAAGCTAAGAGAGTGATAGAGACAGGGCATTCTGTCTTAAATGAGGTGGTACAGACCCCAGGTAGAGATTTCGATATTACTGAAATCAATCACATCGTGTATGCAACTGGATATCTGGTATCTCAATTAATTTGGGGTCCAGCCAAGAACACCGACGGCCGACAGCAAAACAGAGTAAACAGCCCTGTACCCCCATGGACGAAGAGAATTATAAAGCGGATAGCCAGCACTCGGCGTGAAATATCACTCTTATGCATCTTATAAATCAACGCACACCACTAAAGTTCAACGAAAAATATTCAATGTTGAACAAAATACCAAATTGAAAATGACTCAAGCAGGAAGTTGAGAAGTTAAAGATAAAATTCAAGCATGGGCTCAACGAATTAAACGTTACAAACGTAGAATATATTTCCGTGTGAAGAACCGGTTGTTTGAAAGAGATGCGAAGAGATTCTATCGCAATCTGACTCAAAAACCGAATGGCAATACTGTAAATCCTTCAAAAGATGACGTCGAAGCATTTTGGGCAGGAATGTAGGAGGAGAGCAGATCCTACAACAAAGACGCATCTTGGTTTCAATCTGAACTTGATGCTGTCTATACATTTGTGGAAACAGTGGAAGATGTTCACGAATTCTCGGAAGAGGACCTCTTCCATGCCATAAAAAGAACGTGGGAAACTGAAAATCTCCCGGGATTGATAAGAACCAGATTTATTAGATTAAGAAATCAACAGCAATTCATTTAGGAAAGGCTGTTAATAAAATTTTAGAAAACCCAAAGGATCTCCCGGAATGGCTCACACGCGGCATCACGTATTTGGTACCCAAGACGGGAGATAGTTCTTTGGCCAATCACTTGTCTTCCAGTACTGTACAAAGGTATAACTGCAGTCATAGCTGACAAAATGTACAGACACCTAGACAAGAATCATCTGATGCCAGCTGAACAAAAAGGATGTAAAGGTTCTTATGTTTGTAATGAAATCTTACTACTGAATAAAGTCATCTTGAATGATGTAAAGAAACGAAAACGTAATTTGAGCATGGCTTGGATTGACTACCAAAAGGTCTTTGATAGTGTACCACACGATTGGATTTTGAAGACCGTCTATCGATTTCATCCTAGACTTATTGAATTTTGCAATGCTGGTATGAAGTCGTGGAGTACCAGATTAGGGTCATTCCATGTCAAATCGGCCAAAATTTCCCGGCCATCTTCCGATTCGGCTGAAACTTTTTAAATCGTTTCGGAATGACGAAACAACACTGAATATCGACTTTTTGGCATTCAATTTTACTTACTTTTGAATATTTTGAAATGTGATATTCTGCATGAGTTTTAGAGGGTATTATCTAAAAAAAAAACTAGTCAAACATCTTCAAATTTGATTTCACTTTGCAACTTGCTTTATATTTCTAATGAGTACATCCCACTCTAAAGGTTTTATATGATAAACCTAATTATAAGAGAATTAATAACGCCATATTAAGGCCAAAGTAAATAATTACGCATTTTTTTCAAAATTCATTTTCTCAAAAGGCCTCAAAGAATTGTTCCCCGCATTTGAATCTACAAAAGGAGGTATTATTAGATATTCTATTACATTTTTCTGGTACGGCGCTCACCGAAATTACCAATACCACCTCTATCACAAGCCTTGGCGCAGGAGGCCGTGAACTAAGTCAAACTAGAATTGACAGAGAAAGCTTTTACATCTTTTGATGTTCTTCGTCGGAAAAAGAAGAAAGAAACAATATTGGCAAAGAATGGACGATTCTGAACGGTGAAGAGTGAAGATTATCCTTTTAGGTTTGGTAATAAAAACAATATAATATAACGATTCCTTTCCGGTGAACGATAACATCCCTGCGCACCGAATGGAAGTGAAATGGATCATGTCAAGGCAAACGATATCCTGCTCTCGTATAATAGTGAAGAAGTTGGTGCACAGTAATCCCGAGATTAACCGGTTTGGTACGTATTTCAACTGTGCCAGTATTTTCGTTATCAGCAGTTATTCGGTCAACTTTTCAAGTCAGCGTCTTCACTCATTGGATTTTCAAGAATATTTGCAGAAAACAAGTTGAATTGTTTGCACGAAAACTACGAGGACTTTTCTTTTGGTGCATTCAGTAATGCTACTTTAAGCACGTCAGTAAAAGATCTAGATGTTATGTACAAGCAAGTTAAATTTATTATTAAGTAGATTGATTTTTTTAATCATTGTATTTATCATTGAAGAACAGTGTTACAGATACAGTACTAATTTGCATGCTTTCTACAGCACGAAAACTATTAGGAATTTTCTCTAGGTACATTCAGTGATGCTATTTTAAGCATGTCAGTAAAAGCATATCTAGATGTTATGTACAAGCAAGTTAAATGTATTATTAAGTAGAGTGATTTATTAATCATTGCAGAACAGTGTTACAGATACAGTACTGATTTGTCTGCTTTCTGCTGTATTTTGTTTCCTATTTCCCCTCACACATCCAATTTTTTAATGGAATCGTGGTATGTTATCTCTCCATTGCTGCGAACAGTTAAAAATGTACTCGGTGTGTAAGATCAGTCCACAGCAAGAACAAACAGAGAAGAATATTTTGAAGTGTGCTAAGGAAAACAGCGAAACATTGCAGGAATCTGATTGCATTGATTCATTAATGTTAGATGAAATTTGTATTAAATATTTGTTAGACAACAAAGGCGAAATCACAGTTGTAACATCATACGATAGTCCAGATGCTGCTTCATCACATCATGTTTTTTTGTTTATATTATAAAATCCTCTCTTGTGTTATTTCAGTGGTATAGAAGCATTTTGCGGTTCTAGTGTGCTACGAATCTTTATAAATGAGGTCTCTATAGAAAAAGAATTTAACGGAGAATTGGCAAATTGCACTTGGACTTTAAAAATAAGAAGGATTTGTTGAAAAAAAGGCATCTCAAAATTCATGTCAAATGCAACTTGCAACACTAGCAGAATTTTATAAATCTTTTTTGAGTATAATAACTCCTAAACGAAGCGTTCTAGAGACTAAAATTTTGTAATTTTGGGGCCAATGGCCTCACAGGAATATTCTCCGCACCATAATCTATAGAATGAGAGCTTCTGGGACATTTTATTACATTTTGTTGGTCCCGCACTTCTCGATACAACCCCACCTATTCGGAGACGTGCAGAATCTGCATCTGTATGTGAAATTAAACTAATTTCTTGATATTCTAGGCGACTGAATTACACTGGTGTTTCTCTCAATTCGGTAATAAAATTAAATAATATTCTAAAGAGTTGCCCCACGCTGTATTTTTGCTAAGGTCAACTTTATGTCGCTTTCTCAAAAGTAAAAACTATCAGAAAAAGTCTATGTGGCTATCAAGGAAAGCGAAAATCTGTCAAGGAAGATTGTATAATTATTTCACATGCTGTTTCTAAAGAAGTGTTGTGAATTGTTCCAAGGCCATTTGACTATAATACTAAATTTATTCTAAATTTCTTTTCAAACATCAATTTCATTGATTTTCTTTTTCTTTCATATTCTATGAATACATCGGAAGTTACCATTATACATTTTTTAAACAAATTAACACGTTTTATTAACAACTTTCCGTCTGAATACGGAAATCGAAAGATAGGGAAGGGGGTGCAATTTAATATGCGAGAGTTCTCGCTCAGGTACGCTAGTTCATTTATATTTTCTGTTCGGCGCTTCAATACTACGAATGTCACCTAAATACGAGTATGTCAGCCCTTGTTCCTGCCTGGTAGCCATTTTTGTGACGACACGCTTAGAAGGCTTATATTCCTCAATCTTATATTTACGCTTTCTGTATTCACCGTGGTTTGTGCAGTCTGACGAGGTTTATTTGCATAATCATTAATTCAAGATTTGCTCTCCAGCAACAACTAAAAGTACGATTATAGTTGCTTGATACCTATAAAGATTATTTCTTGTGCTTGTAGTGAAACCATTCAATTAACGTTTCGCCGTGGTCTGTAAGTGCTGTGTACCTAATTGTGGAGGGATGTGGGTGTACATTGAAGAGTGAAGACTGTGTTTTTGTTTTACCTGTTCCAGTATTTTCGTTATCAGCAGTAATTCAATGAAATTTTGAAGTTAGCCGGTTCAGTCACGTAACTTTCTCCAAAGTAAAAAAACTAATATTTTTGTGAACAAATATTTTCTTCAAACTTTTGGACGTATAATGCTAATTGCACTCTTTATTACAACGTAAATTTCATTTTTGGGTATTTTTCGTATAAACATTTTTTTGTGTAAAAAAATACCCGAAATTGAACTTCACGTCATATTAAAGAGCGTAATCAGCACTATCCGTTCGAAAAGTTTGAAGAAAAATATTAGAGCCATTTCTGAGAAAATGGAATTTGAGCGTTTCTGAAAATGCGTAAATTTGAGCACAGAAATTTTGCAAAATTTTTCACAGAAAACGGTTGAGTTTTAGACATTACTTGACATTATTTCCAGCAGATGTACTCATCAGTATAATAATGTGAAGAAATTGCCGCTAATAAAAATATTAACGACATGAGAGACAAGTCAAAAAAATTACATTTTTGTAATTTTTGAAAAAACAAAAAATGGAGCAAAATGGCGTTTATGTCATCTCATAGAGTACATTAGGCACTATCCTCATCAAAAGTTTAAAGAAAACAATTTGGAGCCGTTTTGAGAAAGTCTTGTTTTTGTAATTTTTTAAAATTGCACATATTGCACGCAATATTGCGCGAAAACTACTAAAATTTTCAAAAAAATGTGCATGACCTTAAAGAAAAAACTCACTTTGGACAACAAATTTTATTTGGGGGATAAGTCTCTTCAATTTTGTACTTGAAGGAAGACGCCGAAAAAAATTCAAACTTTTGAAATTTTCGAAAATTTAGAGTTAACTATGAAAATGCGATCTGTGCCACCCTTATAAGTGTATTTTACTCTATTCTTACAAAAAATTTAAAGAAAGAACTTGGAGCCGTTTTTGAGAAAATTTTGAAAATGTGCGGGGGGCTTCATGTAATATACCCGCGAATTTTGAAGGCTTTTGAAAATCGCGACGCCTCGAGTGGACGCAGATTGACCGGGGAATATCCATTTTAGAAGAAATCGCACGTATGGTTTAAGCGTTAGTGTTGTTCACAGACTGACGGACGGACGGACATTTTGAAAAAAAACACTTTTTCGGTATCAGGGGATCCCAAAATGTGTATTTCCGAGAACTAGAAATCGATTTTCCGCAGCATTACATAACTTCCCCTATACTACTATACAGGATGAGTCATATAACTTTAACCATCTTCTGTAACTTTTGAACGGTCGAAGTTATTGCAATGCAGCTTTCACGGAAGTACATGAGGGGAAGGGGCTAATTGACACGTGAATTAATTTCTATTTTACCACTTGTATTTTACGAGATTTTTTAGGTAACTTTGTTTTTTCAAATAAAACTATACATATTTTTTGAGTCCATCATGACGAGCGTAAAAAGACGAATCCAATGATATACATATTGTCACATGTTAGATAAGCATTTTTTTAGTAATTTTGATCTTTGCGACTGGGGTTTAACGGACATTTTGAATAGTTCACCACACAAGGTCACGCAGCGCTCCTCCAGCACACGCGCGCCCCGGGAAGGGTAGGGGAGGGATCTTATTTGAAGATACGAAACATACTATTCCAAATATTCACAAAACAAATTCACAAACTTTTTCCTGAACTGTGCTTTCCATCCTTCGAAATTTGCAGATTTTCGTCTTTCTTTGATTGAAGGAATTGAAGAATGGAAAATAAGGATTTGTCATAACTTTGTATTGTAAAAAAATTGTTTATAACTTCAACTCCATTTAATGGGGTTTCATAAGATACGTATTAATGGAATCTTGAAACAAAGCACAATAATAATAAATAATTAAGACTGTACAAAAAATATTGCATACTTTGAGCAAACAATTTCAGTGTTAATAAGAATATAAAAATAACTTAGGAATATAAATAATCTTATTTCAATACATACTACTTATGAAAAATCCGTATTTTTAATCCCTAAGAAACACGGCCTCGCTGCACGTTATCGTAAGACTCTCACCATCATTAACTTCGACGGTTATCGCTTTGAGGTGCTACCCCGGCTAGAGCTGCGCACGAACTGATGATTAAGTCCAAACCAGTGTTGTCAAGGTCGATGCCACGAGCGGGAGCCCGTGGCACGAGTGCCACGACGAAATCGCCCCTCTACGCAGTTCATCACCCCGCCACCACAGACAACGCCATCCCTATTGTAAAACGGCGGGGTTACTAATAGTTTTCTTTCCCGACGCTAGGTGCACAGAGAAGCTCGTGGCATGCTACGGTGTCACGACGGTCTACTGGTGCCATTGCCACCAGTAGAAGACCTTGACATCTCTGTGCTAAACCATTGTCACCGAACTATTACGTTAGTGTTGTGGCGTGACTTCGTTCTTTCTGGAGCTTCAATACCGGCACAATTCGAAAAATACGATTTTTAAATTATGGACGTCATTTAATAAGATTTTATAGTAATAATTGGTAACAGAATTCCTATGGAGTCTTTTCAAGTTCACAATCCATCAATTATTGAACGTATGATTAACCATGCAACTGGCATTTCAACTGCTAAAAAAATATTTCGAGTTGAGCCAGATTTGGAACTCAAGAGCCCACGACCCATACGATCGCCCACAAACGACTCAGCTCACAACGGATCTGCAGAATTATTCTGGAAGGTGTGTGGCCATTTTTCTCCAGTCCCAGTGATTTTAATCCTTTCTTCCGCATCAAGGAATTCCGGTCCGGTTTCGAGTATAACAGTGACGAAGAGTTGCCCGTGTCTGTGACTGACACTGACACCACAGGCGACAGACTCCTGCGATATAGGGATACACATGTTGACCCCAAAGATTGATAAATTTCTAAATTCTGATAGTGATGATGAGGAAAACTGTACCATGAGCTGTATCCGCTACATGCAAGTTTTTCTTCGAAATTTTGTTTTCTTTTGGATAATGACCTAGGGAAACATACTTTCTGGATGCGCCTCATCAACTAATCACTATTCATCAACTAATCCATCATTATTTATTGTGGAATTTATTCTCTTCCCTTCCTATTACCGTCTCCTCCGTCACCTTTTCTGCCGGTAGGTCTGCGAATAATACTAGTTACTCGTTTCTACTTTTCCTTCTTTCTCCCCATCCTACTCGGCCTCTCTCTCTCTGATCTTCTTTCTCCTTCTTCCTTTCCATTTTGCTTTCTCCTCTTCCTCATCCTTTTCTTTCTCCTCTTCTTTCCCCTCATTTCTCTTCTTCCTCATCCTCCTCGTTTTTCGACCCCTTCATTCGCCTCCTTTACTTCTTACTTCCACTTCTTTCTCCTCTTCCTTTCTCCCGCTCCTCCACATGGGCCGGTCTCGGCCTTCGCCCCGCGGCCCCTGACCACGCCCCGTCCAGCCCCGCTCCACTCTACCCCTCCCCGCCAAACCCTTCCCCCCACCCCGCCCGTCCCGTCCCGTCCCGTCCCGTCCCGTCCCGTCCCGTCCCGTCCCGTCCCGTCCCGTCCCGTCCCGTCCCGTCCCGTCCCGTCCCGTCCCGTCCCGTCCCGTCCCGTCCCGTCCCGTCCCGTCCCGTCCCGTCCCGTCCCGTCCCGTCCCGTCCCGTCCCGTCCCGTCCCGTCCCGTCCCGTCCCGTCCCGTCCCGTCCCGTCCCGTCCCGTCCCGTCCCGTCCCGTCCCGTCCCGTCCCGTCCCGTCCCGTCCCGTCCCGTCCCGTCCCGTCCCGTCCCGTCCCGTCCCGTCCCGTCCCGTCCCGTCCCGTCCCGTCCCGTCCCGTCCCGTCCCGTCCCGTCCCGTCCCGTCCCGTCCCGTCCCGTCCCGTCCCGTCCCGTCCCGTCCCGTCCCGTCCCGTCCCGTCCCGTCCCGTCCCGTCCCGTCCCCGTCCCGTCCCGTCCCGTCCCGTCCCGTCCCGTCCCGTCCCGTCCCGTCCCGTCCCGTCCCGTCCCGTCCCGTCCCGTCCCGTCCCGTCCCGTCCCGTCCCGTCCCGTCCCGTCCCGTCCCGTCCCGTCCCGTCCCGTCCCGTCCCGTCCCGTCCCGTCCCGTCCCGTCCCGTCCCGTCCCGCGTGGGCAGGCCGCACCTTGGAGCCGGAGCCAGCAGCCCTGAACGGCACGCGGCCGCCGGGCGTTTCCACACGCATCGCGCTCACGCTCGCCCGCGCACGCGCACGCGAGCAGCGGCGCCGCCGCGAGATCCGCCTCGTGTTGACGCGCCCCTCTGGGTTTTCACCGCCATGCCGGAGGAGGGCGCTCTGCTGCAAGTACTACTGCGGCAGGCCGGCCTTGAGCCGGAGCAAGTACTACCGCCGTTTCTGCTCGTTTTATGAGACTTTCTTGACGCAGAATCCCGCTCGTGAAGACTGCAGAATACTTCTCGAACCGAGATCGCGATTCAACTCTCGCTACGGAGCACTAAACTACCTTACATAGGAGGAAATTGTGTTATATGTAGAGCCCGGAAATTTGACAAAATGTCTTTTTATTATTATTGTTACGTTTTTAGGACTTTTAACAATGGGAATCACATAATTGTAAACTTGTTTTTTTTATTGGAACTTCATTGTGCCTCTTTTGCCTTTTTTAGCCTCTGATGCCTATTTTTGACACTTTGCCTTATTTGTGCCTTTTCTGCCTTATCTGCGCCTTTTCCGTCATTCTTTTATCTTTTCCCCTCCTGGCACCGATCTCTATCAGGCTGCAATCATACCTGCAAACCTGGACAACGCGAAATCAAGGTCGTGTGTTCTCTCTGTCGACAGGGAGGTACCAGTGACAGTGCCAGGCTTTATTAAAATTCTAAAAGGGAAAGGAAGATGATACCAGTCTATTTTTCTTATGTTATAATAATAATAGTAATAATAATAACAATAGTAATACTACTACTACTACTACTACTACCACTACTACTACTACTACTACTACTACTACTACTACTACTACTACTAATAATAATAATAATAATAATAATAATGTTTGCTAAGAATGAAGCGATTCTCTGTTTGCTAAGAATGAAGCGTTTCTCTCCCAAATGCTGTCTGTCGTGAATGACTTTAGCAATGACATCTGCATGAAGTTTGGTCTTGACAAATGTGCAAAAATCAATTTAAAAAGAGGGAAACTCACAACGTCTGAGAACATTGAAATTGATACGCACACTGTGATTCAAGATCTTGAGCCAGGTAAAACGTACAAATATCTGGGCATTGAAGAATGTGAAACCATCTCGAATGACAGAATGAAAGAGAGAATTCGTAGGGAGTATTGTAGGAGAGTGAGACTGGTCCTGCAGTCCGCTCTGAATTCCAGGAATAAAATATCTGCAATAGGTAGTTTGGCGGTACCTGTAGCCGAATACAGTTTTGGACTACTGGACTGGACTGAGCAAGAAATTCGCACCATGGATCGAAAAACCAGAAAACTGCTAACAATGCATCATGTTTCCCACCCTCGAGCTGATATACATAGACTTTATGTGTCACGTAAGGAAGGAGGAAGAGGCCTCAGAAAAATTGAGGCCTCCTGGCACAGCGCAATAGTCGGGTTGGGGAAGTATGTAGTCAGCCATCAAGATGACCCTCTAATGAGGCAGGTCATGAAATCTGACCGAAGAATGGGAAACAGAGGCATTGTTAGTGTAGCAAGAAGTATTGCGAAGAAAACTAGGCAAGACACGTCGAATAACACAGACACTGAACTTCTGATGCTGCTAAACATGAAGTGTGAGACACAAGAAATGTTAAAGAAATCGTGGAGAGACAAACCACTCCACGGACAATACCTAAAAAGAATGGACAAGGTGCAGATCAATAAAGATCAATCATTTATGTGGCTTAAAAGGGGAAGAATGAAGCCAGAATGGGAAGCACTTGTAATAGCTGCCCAAGATCAGGCCTTGAGAACACGACATTATGATAAAGCGGTTCTCAAAATTTCCCAAGATGACAAATGCCGCATTTGCCTGGAGCAAGTAGAAACCATTGATCATATTGTCTCAGCTTGTCCAATCCTAGCAAAGACCGAATACCTTAAAAGACATGACAGGGTGTGTAGCTACCTCCACTGGCAGATCTGTACCGCCCTAGAAGTTCCAAACACATGCCCCAAGTGGTTCGAACACTCACCGAAACCGGTGACGTCTGTTGGATTGTGTACGATATTGTACGACCAACAAATTCAAACTGATCGCACGATAACGGCAAACAAACCGGATATAGTTATCCGGGATTTGGCGAAAAAATCGTGTTTACTTATCGATGTTGCTGTACCTTGCGATCAAAACGTCGTTACCAAGGAGGCAGAGAAACGTCTTAAATACAAGAGTTTGGAAATCGAGATCAGCCGAATGTGGGGCGTAAAAGCACAGGTCGTCCCGATAGTTATCGGAGCTCTGGGATTTGTTCCGCAAAATTTGAATAAGAACTTGTCTAAACTCCCAGGTAATTCAAAAGACTGGGAAGTGCAAGAAATTGCTTTATTTGGAACAGCCCACATTTTGCGTAAAGTATTGTAGAGGCACTGATATTCACCGAGTCTGCTCCTTAGGTAGCTGGTTGCAACCTGGAGTAGATTTTATATTCAGCCGACTCATAAGATCTTTAGTCGTGATGTAATGGAATAATAATAATAATAATAATAATAATAATAATAACAACAATAATAATAATAATAATAATGTGGCGAGACTCGGCCCATGAGGCCCTCTCTTCCGCCTAACCACGTAATACATAAATATATAGATAAAAACTGAACAGTACATTTAGTAAATTAAATTAAAGACAACTTAGATATGTTTTGCCCCTGGGCTCACAAAACGAGAGTAAAAGAAACGTCCCAGCCTTTACCTTAAGCGGCCGGGGAAAACCAGGGAAAACGAAGTGTGCATGCTCTTCAACATTGAGCAACAAAATAAAATATTTAAAATTATTTATAAAGCACTTACTGACACAAGAGAACATTAAAGAGATGTCTGAAAATAAATTATGAAAAAATATTAATTAAGCCATCCGCGTCAAAACGTTAGCAAAAAATCTCAATCCATTAAAGAATTCATTAAAAAAAACAATATGAGAATGCACACAACCACCCGGCCAGGACGACGCATTCAGTCAGAGCCATGACACGTTAAGCTGGAATGAACTGGAAATTACTACTTGATAATACAAGAAAAGAAAACAAAAACGACGACTTTCTAATCCTATATTAAACTTAATTTAAACTAATTATACTGTTGTTTATTTAATTAAGAATTAACCCAAGAAGTACAAGAAAAGAAAAAAAGTTAAAAATGCGATATAAAATATTACATTTATTGTATAATTTTGAATAATAATAATAATAATAATAATAATAATAATAATAAATTGATTACACACTTTCACATCGTACATGTTATTCATTGATGCTTAAATTTGTTCGCTCATCAGAAATCTCATCCTATGCTTACGATGATATGCTGACTCTGATTGCTTACGATCCTATGCTGACTCTGATTCCTTTTGAGGGCAGAGCTGTCTGCAGATGATATGAGTTCCTTCTTGTGATTACACACATGTGAAAACCGAAATCTATAATTCCCTTTTCACTGATACATTTCAAGTTTCGAAAGGGAGTCCACAATAGCATTTAGTAGACAGCGTCGTGAGTAAAATAAATTCGCAGCAAATACTATAAAGACAATACAGGACACTTCGCGATATATCGAGAAACATGCATCTGGTGGCAGAACCTGGTAATAACTCTTACGCCCTAACCTCACTGCCCTGTTGGTGTTTGTTGTCTGCTTGATTTCTTTTCATTTTATTGTCTTTCTGGTCGATTTCTGGAAAACATATTTTACAATACTGCTCTTTCAATACTTTGTAACTTATTCGTGAAAATAATGTTAATTATATGTTCATTAAATGTTCAATGTTCTCATGTCCATTATAACACATTGTACATTATAATTTTCCGTAATTTGAGCCCTTCAATATAATTAAATCACAGCGAGAGTAGGTAAAAATAAGTCTTATTTCGTTAGGTAGATTAAAAAGTATTTGTTTCTTCCGTAAGAATCACGTTGACATTTCTATTTGGCGCTACATTACCAGGTTCTGACACTAGGATCGCTAGTGGGAACTTGTTTCCATCGGTTGCATGGAAAAACGGGGAACTGTCCTGTATTGTCTCTATAGTATTTGATTCGCAGTCGTCAAACCGGATGGGCATGAAGATTCAGTAAACAAAAGAGTTTATAATACCAAACACGCATTACTATTTTTACTTCTATTCAATGTATTGAAGGGCGTGTTCTCTTTTCTCCTTGAATAGAGATCCTGAGAACATAAGATTGGAATTTTTTCTTCCCCAACGTAATTCCTGGCTGAGGTTATAAGCAGGATGTATGTATACATCTATGGACATACATGTATGGACTCTCATAACCAGAGCAATGTTGAATAGAGAATTTTGACTTGGAAACGATCGCAATTTTTTAGTTGTGAAGAAAAAATTAGGAAAATTGAATTTTACCACGACATTTGGTAATTTATCGCGAATTCTTGGGCCCTCATGTAAGAAAACCGAAGAAAGCGAGCAAGTGTGCACGCTGTATTTACTAATCTAACGGTACTTTCTCATTCTCATAAGTAGTTCAGAAAAACCGTGGATGAAGATGAAAACCACAAATAAAAAAGTGAACGCACTAAATAGAACGTTTTCTACTATAAATATACGTTATCAGTTATTATTACAATCTGAGATATTCAACGAGAATAAATAGCTAGCTGAACCCGTGCGATTACATCGCACAGCAGTAAGTGCTATAGGAAAGTTAGGACAGAAAATACTGCATATCCACAACAGTAATTAAGTTTCGTAATTACCAAGATCTTCAAGGCCGGTAAATATACGCAGTACAGTTTCCGTGCAGATTGGACGTACAGAAAATATGCAGACCAGACAGCACGATTTCTGCCTGAAAACTTTTGAGCATGTTCATAATTTTTCATGCAGAAAGCTTAGTTTGACTCAGGCGCCTCTAGCGGCAAATCGTTCACTAACGCATTTGTTAACCCACGCGACGGTAATCGGCTATTTCGATTGTTTTAAGTGATATTACTTCTATAAACTACCTCTTTCCCCATTCCCGTCTTCCTATTTTTCTTCTCTATGCTCCTCATGGTTAATAATTAATACTTTATAAAGATCAGAGCAATAACGCACACACAGAAATATTTCCACTGAAAGTACTCGAACGGCGCAATTCAGTTTTTTCCCGGTGGACCCCAGCAGAATTCATACAGGAAACATACAGGCGAAGTATGCACGACTTTAGGCTTTTGTACTTCTAGTTTGATATCCTGAAGTTTCTGTACAGAAAGTGAGAATATGCACGGTAACTATACCGTGTTACAGAATTAATATATATGATTTACTCATGTTGTGCCCAACAAAGACGCTATTTCTTTTAGAACAAACACATCCTATATTAGAGGTCTAAAAACTAATATTACTCACTTCTCAAGGTAAATTGGAACGAACTAACAATTTATTAGTTACATATCAGGTATAGAGAAAATACTAAACAATTAAACTCAATGTCAACGTCGTTGTGGTTGTTTTTTGAAAAGTCCGTCGTAATCTGAAAACCCGCCCAAAACCGCACATGTTTTGATGAATTTCCCCCCACTAAAAATAAACACGATGCATATAGAAGAATCTTATTGTGACGTAAGAAATAAGCAATAAACATTATTAAAAAGTATAAAACTTAACATTAATATTATTAAAGAGTATAAAAATTATTAACAAACATTGCCTCTGACCGGGAGGTTCTAGGTTCAAGTCCCGATGGTGGCAATATTTTCGACACAAGCTAGATCGAATTCAGTCGATGTCTAGAAGAGAATTCTAGCGGTCGGATGCTGTGATCGGTAGTTTTCCGTGGTTTCTCCGATCAACACCTATGCCGGAGCAGTACCCTAACAAACAGGTTATGGGCCGCACGTTATATTTCCTTTCCCTTCCTTGTCCTATCCTCACCCTTACTTACATAGACTTACACTAACATGCACTACACTACCACACGTGACGGGACATGTTCGGGAGTTTAGAGCTTGTCTTGACTGGGGGCTGTGTCCCCCTGTCGGGAGATACCTGGTTGAGGAAAACCCCTCTACACTACGATAGATTGGCGCCGGGTTTCGCCATCCAGTGGGGAAGATCACCACATCCCGAGGAAAAAGCATGCCCTACACTTACGGGACTAATGACCTTACCCGTTGACGAGCTCTGAATCACTAACAATCAATCCATCAAATCTCAAAATATGTCTACGAATTTTATAACCAAAGCGAAATACTTTGCCCTCGGTGTGTTTCAGACCATATCCTCCGTAGTAGGGTCTCATCGCCTCAAGCCTCTGTAAGCTCATCGCCTCCGCCATATTGCTGTGTCCCAATCACGTCACGTCAATAGGTCATTAGCTGCTTGTGACGTAGGAGTATGCAGGCCGAACATGTACGACAGCCATCTTGCTTTAGTTAATGCTATGATTGTGTAAGAGTTTCATTCTGCGCCGCAATTATCGTCAACTTAATATTTAAATTATTACTAAACATAAAATCCAACATATGGATTTTTAACGGTGTTATCCAAATGATGGGGAAATTATAACTCGAAACGGGAAACCGAGTATCAGTGTTTTCGTTTCTGGCTATAAAAAAAATGGATATGCGCCAAAAGAAGACGAAAGTTTCTACGAAATCATCATTACAAGGTAGGGAAACGTTTCTAATTGATTTGAGAGCAATAATGTGGAAATAATTTAAAATAAATGACTAGGCGTTGAAAATTATAGCACACAAATCTCAATTATGAATTGTAAACAGCCAAAGACTTTCTTATCAATCGAATACCCTAAGTTTTGTCCAGTTTCTCTTGGCTTACAGAGCAAATGCTGATACGATTCCTTGTTCTGCGTCTAGAAAATAAATGTAGCTTTTTTTCCCCACAGTGACGATCAGATTAAACGGTCATTTTTTACATTAAATAAGTGCATCGTAAGATTAAATCTTAGCGTGATTACAGGTTATGAGGTTATGTTTGATTATTTTACTGTCATGGTTTCAACATACGCTGAAATTATTATGAATGCAAGGAAAATAGGAATGATCAAGGTTTATTAAGTGATGTTATTAAATACTGTCAGGATTAATAATTATATTACGAATTTTTAACGAAAATGCTTTAACAATTTTCATTATTTCTAACGTCCATTAAATTTTTATAAGTTTGTGGAGCACATTTTCCTCTAGAAGATATCCAACGATTTCCTATGACGATAACGCAAAGAAACAACAAACATTACGAGGAAAATTGAAATTAAATTATGGTACAATGCCATCAATATTTTCGAATTGATCAAAATATTTATCGTCAGTAGCAACATCAAGAGAGAGTGTTTTAAGTATCAAAATCTGCAACGAATAATTAATGACGGCCTTTCATTGATAGCGAATGCAAGGACAAATTTTGTCTTGAAATTTTTCAGAACGTGATCAGTGTGTGACATTGTGACAATTCATTGCATTGAAGAGTAAACATTTTTATTAATGTTTCAAGAAAAATTAATTTTATTCTGTAAATTTTTGTTTGTTTTAAATACATAAGAAACTGGTGAAAATACTTTTTGGGTTCCTTGTGGTCGTGTTGTAGATTATTCCTTAATGTGTTTCTATATCTCTTTCTCAATCCACACACTTGAATATTTATATTACGACATTGTGAAAGAGATATTCATTTAACATTCTTAATACCGGAATTTGTAGGTAAGTAATATTCATGCAGTCATTTTAATAAGTAATGGCATGCGCATTTAAACACCCAATCCTTGCTTGTTTTCGCTCCCTCGAATACAGAATGGATGGTACAGAAAGAAATGCTATTTACACGCAGTAATTTATTCTATTGCCTTTCTTTTATTAGGAGGAAATGAACTACTGTAAATTCTGGATGCAAACTAGTTATTCTGAACAAGGTTTTTAAATATTAAAAACAATGCCAAACAACACAACTGAACTCGATCACAGCTAAACAAGCGACAGAGCACTCACGCGGTTTGTTTATGCTACAAGCTTTCTGGGCACAGCAATATGGCGGAGGTGGCTTATGACGTCATGCCATCTCCGTATATTCATAGCTCCATGATTTCGAGTGACTTGCGCTGTTATTTCCATAATTTTACATTTGTTTTATTTTAGTTGTTCCACATCTAGTAGTGCTTATTATTACATTACTTTTCTTATTTAGTCGGTTGATCAGTTACTTAGGTTTTGGTATATTACTTTAAGGTTCAAACAATTTATTTTTTATTTTATAGAATATTAATTTATTACTTGCCCTGTTTCATTAGAATGAGCTGTTTCAAAGTTAGAAATGGCTCAACCTAGGATACATAGACATTTTTTGGTAAAAATCACATGAATTCAAATTAGCTTCAATGGAAATAAACATTTTCGATTATGGAAACAATGGATGAAGGGACTCGTGTTACATCTTTGTTACATCATGGGTGGCACAATTATTGTAGGTAAGTGAATTCCATTTGTGTTACTAGTTCAATATTTTTAAACTGTTTTATAAGAGAACTTTCCATAATTTGATATGCATTGTTGCTAATGTTCATTAACATAAAATTATAATAAATATAATTATATTTTATAAAGTTATTATTTGTAGGTGGGTGTAATCGCAGTTGCAGGATCATAAGGAGATCCAAAAAATAATACAAAAACATCTTAGTTCACATGCAAAGAATGTTCTCTGTCACTGGAATTCACACATTTGCTAAGAATGTTACTGCAATAAAAATCTGCCAGTGTTTAAGTTGAGGGTATCCATAGAAATGTCTAATTATTTTATTTGTTTATACTGTTTGATATTTTATGAAAACATTATAATATAATTAAATTAACATTAACATTAAATTTATAATATAATTGTTATACTCTTCGTTTCTGATTGCGAAATGCTTTAAGGATTATTTATTGAAAATTCCCTAATAATAAGTCTACAAAATTTCCTCGCTTACCTGCTATAAATATACAATTCTTTTCAGTGTTCCGTGACTGAGTTAAATACGTAATCTGTACTGCTTGTTTGTCTATTAGAACTTACTTCAAATGCATGCCTAATGGAAAAGAGTTGAAGTTGATCTTCAGCGTTATAATTTCTTCAATCAATGCATTTATTTATATATTACAAGTTGGTCCATCATTCATAAGACAGAAATCATTTAATCAGCTTTATATACAATTTTTTTTCACAACGTTTCGGAAACATATGGTTTCCATCATCAGGTGAGAAATAATTATAATATATTAAAAAACAATTGAAAAGTGCCAAACAGAAGAATTACAAGAAAATTAAAATTAATATATACACGAGTCAACAGAATGCACCTTGTTAAAATCTTTAGAAAATTTAAAGACATATTACAAACAGTATGAAAGAAATTGGAAAAAACAGACAGAAAATTTAAAAAAATAATAAGTGAAATATCTTAATGTTTAGAAAACAAGTTCAATAAACCATCATATACTCTTGTGAATTGATTTGATTCTACCTGTGTATTTAAGCTCGGAGAAGTTTTGATGAATAATGTTTCTAATATTAATCTAGGATAAGACAAATTTTCACGAGCTAAAATTTTTATATCATTAAAATCAACATGATGTGATGTTTCAATTCTGTGTTGCGTTAATGAATTTTGTTTACATGCTAAATCTTTTATATTCCTTTTATGTTCTAATAATCTGGTACTCAATTTTATGCTAAATCTTTATATTCCTTTTATGTAAATACATATGTATTTAAAAATATTTAAATACAATGCATTTATTACATGAATGCACGTAACCACAGTTGTGAAAAGCAATGTCACTTTAAAAACATTCTTAAACAACCTATTTATCAGAATAGTATTTTTCTGGTTTCAATTGATACAATATACTATTTTTTTAAGTATAGTACTTCTTATTACTATAAGAATACAATCAACTCTATGAATTCTATCAACCGGAGGGTGGTGAGATTCATAGTTTCAAAAAGTTGGTTGTTCTGACCGGAAGTAGGTTCAGGACGCCACATTGGATACTTAGCGCGTACTTTAAGGTGACGTAAACAATAAAACTACTAACTTTACTCACCAGTTTGGGAGCATCTACATAATATTCCCTCCTGCATTGTTTGTTTTTGTTGGTTTTTTTTACTAAAGAAAGCTGGCAAACTATTTTTATACATAATGTAATCGTTTCAAAATACGAATGTTGTTCCCCATAACGAATACAAACGATCGTTACCAGCCTTGACATATTTTACATTGAAAATGTATATATTAAAAAAATGAAATTAGGAAAGCTACTGGATGTGTGCTCCTCCCCGGGCTCTGGCAAAGTTCAGCTCAGAGCGAGCATCGTCGCCGCCTCCGCCAACTGCGACTCTGAGCGGGAGGCCCTGGGGTTTGAGACCCGGTGTGGCCACTCCCTACACAACTTGGCCGAATTCAGCCTCTGGCTGGAGGATATTTCTGATGGCCGGCTGCTCTGACGGGTAGCTTTCCGTGGTTTCTTCCACCAATTCCAGGTGAATTCTGATAGATGAAATTATCTCACGCTTTGTTTATTACATTGCAGGTCGTAGCAACGAGGACAGCATCTCTAGGTATTGTTGTGTTCCTGCTGAAAATAAAGCAATGACGCTGGTTGCTATGTATTATATAATATTGAAACATGCGTTCGTGTAATCATGAGAAATAAAGTCTGTTCATCTATAGAAAGTCTAACAGTCGATATTCTTAACAAATTCCTGTGCAGTATCCTAACAATTGGGCCTCGAACTATACTTTCCTTGTCACATCCTCTCCCCTTATTCACACACAACACATACACTTGCATTTACTTCCCCCCCGCACGCGTCTCGGCTGGGCCCCAGCCCCGCTTGCGGAGGCAGCAGGAAGGGACACTCCCACAGATCGACTACGTCGCATCTCACCACCTCACTGGGACCGGGAGAGATGGCGCGGTGCATCAACCTCATGTCACGGCAGTTCCTCTGACAGGGAGGTCCTCCACCGACAGCGGCAGGATTTTCGACACTAGCTTCTCAGCTACGTCGAATTCAGTCGCTGGCTGGCGGAGAATTCTAGCGGCCGGCTGCTCTGATCGGTAGTTTTCCGTGGTTTTGTCCGATCAACACCAGGGAATGCCGGAGCAGTACCCTAACAAACGGGCCACGGACCGCGCGCGATCTTTCCTTCCTCTTCCTTGTCCTCTCCTCTCCTCTTACACACACACTAACATGCACTACACTACCACACATGCGGGAGACCGGTGGGGAGCTTACAGCTTGTCCCGGCTGTGGCGGTGCCCCGCTGGTGGGGGATACCTGGTTGAGGGGAAAACCCCGCTAGTCGACGGTAAGTCGGCGCCAGATCTCGCCATCCAGCGGGGGAAAAAAATCATCGCCACCTCCCGAGAATACCTCCCGAGAATAAAAAACGCACTACACTTACGGGACTAATGACCTAAGTAATTGACGTGCCCGGAAACACGAATCAATCAGTCAAACCACCTAACTGGAGAGAAACACCGCCGTGTCCCGGAATAAAACATTCACTACATTAAAGGGACAAATGACTACAGCCGTTCACCTGCCCCAATCAATCATTCCTACCTCTAGCGACAAACACCCACGCTTTTGTTTTTGAAACTCATAAGAATTTTATACCTCAGTTTGGTAAGAAAATAAAATAAAATTTTTCTCAGTTATCTATATCCTTATTTCAGTTATTCAACAAAGTACGAGAGAGAGGATCTAATTCACAGTTCAGACCAAAAGAACGAGGCATTTAGCATGAGGCATTAACGAAGACATCGCTTAAGGGAATCCTTAAAGTCAACAACTTTTATTTACATACATTATCTGTGAGTATTTGTATTACTCATTAAATGCGATGGCAAATAAATTATATAATCAATTGTGTGACCGACCTATTTAAATACTATTCAAATCGTAAATGAAATAAAAAATGGAGAAAGTTAAAAACAACGTTACATTCGCAATGAAGCTGATTGCAATTAAATATACGGCAACTAATTACAAAATTTGATAATGTTCTTATCAAATTACATACATGCTCATGGATGTTACGAAATATTGGTTAATTATTGCAGTTCACATCTGTTCCTGAGCACACAAAAATATTAGTGTCATTTACACATACTTCAATCCAGAGATATTGTATTTAATCCTAATTTCTTATGAATCAATCGATTTAAATTTTGAATACATAAAAATGTTTGTTTCCCCTCGAGCCATCAGCCCAAGACCAAAACAAATAATAGGGTGCTTCCACGAAAAAATTAAGAAGAATATATTTATTTTTAAATATTGTGTTAGGACTAACATTTTTCAGCTGAGCCAAACAGGAGGAGGCGTAAATGCCTGTGTTTAGTGTTTCTGGGCGTTCCAACTTCTATGGTAATTCCCCCGTGAGTGTTTACATGTAATACACCAGGTGGTGGTCATCTCCCTGTGGATTGTGAAATCAACCCCCAGCGAGTCTCCCCCAGCGAGGATAACCTCTACGCCCTCGACCCTTTAGGTTTTTGTAGTGCACGTTTCTTTTCCTCGGCAGGTAGCGGGGATTTTACCCCGCTGGATAGCGAGATCCGGCGCCGAGCTACCGTCGGCTAGCGCGGTTTTCCCCAACCAGGTATCTCTCACCAGCGGGGCACCGCCCTAGCGAGGACAAGCTCTAGGCTCTCGACCGGAGTGAGGTAATGTAGTGCATGTAGGTTTACGTGTATGGAAGAAAGGCGTGAGGATAGGGCAAGGAAGAGGAAGGAAAGATCGAGCACGGTCCTTGGCGCGTTTGATATGGTACTGGTCCTGCATTCCCCTGGTGGTGATCGGAGAAACCACGGAAAACTACCGATCAGAGCAGCCGGCCGCTAGAATTCTCCTCCGGACAGCGGCTGAATTTGACCTAGCCGTCTAGCTAGGGTGAAAAAACCGCCATCGCCTTGACTTAGACCCATGGTCCTCTCGGTTAGTGACGCTGAAGCTGTAAGTGATGTTGTCATCCAGCGGGCTCGCGCAAGGCGCAAACCTCATTGGCATGTTCCTTCTCCTCTACACACATTTCAAGAGAATAAAATTATAAATGGTTTTCTTTTTACAGGAATATATTTGATCTAAACTTTGAATTTATTAATATATTTTAGTTCGCTGCCAGGAAAAGTGCACCAGAGCAAAGCATTACGTATGGGCGTATTCCCAAAAATATTAATGAAATATTTTCTTAAATCATCTTTTTCCTTCCTGTTGAGCCGTACCGGAGTGTGGAGTAACACACAATTCCTGTTCCCGCAATAATGTTGGGCACATTCATAAGCATTTTGAGGATTCTATTGACGTTCACTTTGTACGTTCACTATTTGACGTTCATTTTGTACGAAGATATTGAATTAAATTCTCTATTGAAGAAATCTGTGGTCACGGGGTAAAGTTCTTAAGTCAATTTTTGGCAAAATTGGGTTCACTACAGAAATTACAATTTAAGTATCTATATTTTATTTTAGTAAAACGACCGAATTGAAATTTTGCTTCCTTAACGAGAAAAAAAACATTAAGAAACTAGATGACCCGGTGAACTTCGTATCCCCAACATTCTCTCTCTCTCTCTCTCTCTCTCTCTCTCTCTCTCTCTCTCTCTGTATATATATATTGCTCTCTCTGTCAATTGTTGTTCGTTCATCTCACTAAAATTCGAAAACGGCTAAACCGATTAGGCTACTTTTGGTTTTAAAATTGCAAACATTTGAAGTCCAAACATTTTTTTTCGTCCCGTCTTTCAACCACGTCACGGATTATCTCATCATAGTGTTACAGATAATTATGTCAACAAATAAGTACCTACCTACATTTTTTTTCGGTCAATAGCGTTTCTGGCCTACGACTATTAAAAGTGGTTATTAAATAAAACTTGCTTAAATAATTCAAGTGAATATAATGACCACAGAAATATTTCCGTATAAAATTCGCGTTGCCTTTCAGCGAAGGGGCGCCTCCCCACACGAGAGCAAAGCCAGCTCTTTTAAGCAAGCCAACAAGTTTTTGAGGTCACCGCTCGTTGGCTGGCTGGCTGGAAGGCGGGCGGCGGCGGTGGAGGCGGCGCCGAGCCGCGCGGGTCTCGCGTTCCGCCGCCGCCAGTCGCTAGAAAGTCGAGGTGGGCAGAGGAGCCCGCGTCACTGCGCACGCCATCCCACGGGGGAAGCACGATCCACGCTCGCGGCAGCCAGCTCCGCTCCGGCCGGCCCTTCTCAAGGTCACGCCCTTCGGCCCTCACCCGCAGCGGGCGCGCAGGGCCCCCGCCCTCGACCTCGCAGACATGTGCGACTTGGTCTCCTACGGCGCCAGAACCATGGACGCGGTGAGTGGACCCGTTCTCGGGCGTTTTGCTCTTTTAATCTCGTTGTGCGGGAGGATACGAACGGGCCCTTTTTCAGGGCTTTACCTCGTTATATAATTCTTGTTCGCGCCCTCCGGTGTGGCTGGAATGTTTTGGTGCGAGAGCTCGGGTGGCAGGTCTGCGTTCTGCTGAATGTCATTTTCAAGGTTGAAAATCGAGGTCACGACGCATATAACGAGGCGGCCATCTTGGCTTTGAGATTTCCTCTCCGGAATATACACAACGGCCGTGCCGTTGAAGCCTATAATCTTAATAACTTTGTGTTATGGATAAACGTTTTAATTCTGCAGACTTCATATACGATTATTAGAGAATTTCTACAATTGGCAGACAGAACAAGCTGAACGCTGACCTGCCATTGTTGACTACTTGCAGAGGCTGGGTCCCAGGAGGCGCTGGTCGTTGTTGTGCAACCTGCTCCCATTTAATAGTTGCCTCTCATCTTTGGAACCCACTTAGGGGCAGTAGCTTTGCGGGACAGATTGAGATATTCGTCACACTTCTCTTTCCCAAAGACGTTATATAATTAACATCATTATTTTCTATTTTATCTGCCTTTACTTTGCATTAACCCTATTAGGAAAGAAATCTTTACATTTTCAGTCAGTAGTATAAACTAAAGGTACTAATCTATTCGCACAATTGTTCGAAGTCAGTTAACTAATAATTAAGAGTAATTAAGAGGTGGGTGTATATGCAATTATGAATCCAAAGAGAATTGTGACTGGCGGTCTCACTGGCTTATCTGCTGGGCTCGAGAAGAGATTACAGCTTAGGTATTTATTTATCCTCAAGGAACAATCTTTCTTTGATGATTTCATTGACAAAATATTTACTTACGAGGAATCATGGAAAATGCATCAACATTCTCCAGCTCTGATGTGTAAACTACAGTCATTAGTTTGAATTTTATGGTAATTTGGTTTTTCATTATTTTTTCATTCACCTTATGTACTTGTTAGAATTTTCGAATGTAGATAATATAACAAAACAAAATAAATGTTTGTGCTCCTTCATTTGAGCATGCGTGCTTTGAACAAGTGCTTTGAACTCGAATTTTGTTTAACGTAGTTACACATTAATGCATAAAATATTTAACTTAAATCGAATGATCGGGATACAAAGGGGAGAAAAAATGATTTCCAAACTGAATGTGCTGGCTACCTGTGATTTGTGACATCCTAGGCCTCATCTTGTACAAAGTATAGTTTCGTAATTATGTCGTAATTAACAAGTGAATAGTCGCTAATATGTAAAAATAATAATTATCAAAATAGTATTTTCATGCAAACGTAGTGATGATGTAATTGCATATTGCCAAAGGATGTAAACATGAATTGGCTGTACTTGATCACAATGTCTTCGTGAAGAGCGGAATTTCAACGAGGAAGCTGAGGGATATTTCCTCCTCTTCTGGTCTTCCTAAAGTTTTACAATCCTTGTTCGTCTTATTTTTTATCCCGTTCTTCCTTCGTATGAGAACAATCAAGCCTAGCGTGCTAATGCCTTAAACTCTTTTGAATTACCCAACATGCTGTTTCCTTCTTCATTTTCCATGTTCTTTATCTAATACGAGTACCTACTACTTTCCGACTTTTCTACTTTGTCATAATTAAAAACCTGTCTTTTGTTTAAAGAAATCTTAACACTGACAATTTACAATTCGTTACCCATAAAAAACGCCTTTCAGAATTTTCACTGTATAGGTCTGTTATCAATATTTCACCTAAAGGTGTTCATTAATCATTTACAGAACTAAATCAATTTATTCCAAATGTAATCTAATCATATTTACATAGCTTATAACTCAAGTGATTTTTTCTGTATTCTTGGATTATAATACACACAAGGGGTTTTTCTTCCTCACACTGTACACTTTCCTGCTTAATATCTGGAAAAATTATTACTTCTCTGCTCCCAGAAAACCCTGGTTGGTAACGCTAGATGGATTAGTATAGAATAGAAGAAACATTTACACAAAAGTTTATTGTAAATGCATTTAAACAATAAAATGAATAATGATTTTTGTTAATTTTTAAAAACAATCTCTAATCTCTTCCAAATTCAAGTTAATTCTTCTCAAAGTAATTTTCTACCTATATTTCTAAACGTTTTGTGTACAGAAGAATTTTCAGCGCCCTTGAACCGTTCAAACTTTAGTTCGTTAACAAGCTCGAATTCATAATAATTTTAATATTGTCAATTATTAACCACCATGGCACAAAATTATATTTGTTACTTTGATTTATTTCGTTACAACTCACGAATTCAATTTTAAAAATAATAATATTAAATATAATATAATAAAATGTTACTAGTCAATGCGACATAATACATGTAGTACAAAGCGAATAGTTAATATATATTTACATGTAAAAATTACAAGTAGAATATCTCCCAAAAATCAGATTACTGCAAAGAATACTGAGGACCATTCGCATTTCACACTATTATTTTATAGCTTCTCTTTGACGAGCTCACGTGTGTTAGATACGCATTCTCCATATGGGAAAGGACGGGCGAGTCGCTTCCCGTCTTTCTCGTCGATCATTTAATAGCGGAGATTGGTTTGAACCCATCGGGACAGGTCGGGACTCATCGGGACAAGCTTGATTATTTCACATTTTAAACTACCACTTACGCGATCAAATGACTCCCGATCGATGGTGAAGTAAGGGATATTCACCTTTAGCCTTGGCAGTGTCTTCGATAAAACGAGTTTGTAGCAAGATGTAGTGGTTCAGCAACATTTTCCCGACACTCGGCGCAGAAATTTTGTAAGGGTGGGGATTATTTAAAAAGTAACGAGGACTTATAAGTAATACTTTTCCTAACAGGTGCATTCATTTCGAGAAAAACGCTTAAAGAAGAGAAGCCGTGTGAAGTAGAAATGCAGAGAGCACACGAGTTTATAACCGTAAAGTAAATATGCTGGCAAAGAAAGTGCAGAGAGTTAGAAACTTCTGCAGAGGCATTTATCCTCCATTTTCAGAGTTTGTGTTACTGTCATTCGCTTTTCTAAAGTAAACAAATCGTCAAGTTTACACTAAAACATGTCACCTTGAATATTGTCTATGTTTCTTCTTTGCCGCTGAGTACTTGTATGTGTGTGTGTGTGTGTGTGTGTGTGTGTGTGTGTGTGTGTGTGTGTGTATCAGACTTATAAGTTATCATAAAATATCAGACATACGAAAAGTATCCATCCGCTAGAAAATATTGCCTGCGAAGGAAAAATGTCGAAAAGGAAGGATCGCGTGTATTAATTTTGGATGACGTTTGTCTTCCAATATACATTAATAATTGATTCACATCTCAGGTAATTTTCTTGTGAATGCAGAGTTGTTAGATGAGTCATAATAAAGTCTGCTTTCTTCATCTATGTTTTCAAACGAGATAATACCGCATCGTTTCCTAGAAATAATTTCAGTAATCACAAAAATGAATTAGAAACACGCAAATGAATGCAAGCCACCCACATCTCTCTATTATGTATACAAGGAACATTTTGTGACCAATTATTGTCATGAACTGGAAGTAAAAGTGTTCATTTCAATCTTGACAGTGAAACTTACAACCACGTTCCAGCATTCCTTATTGCTATTCTGACTTCAACATTTCTTCGAATCTGAAAAGAAAAATTCTAGTTAAAAAGGTACCTCACCCTTTTCTCGAAACATGCGTCAACGGGCTCCAAGATAATTTTTTTAACAAGCATGGAAGTGGTTAAGATAATTATTGTCGAAAATTAAACTTAATTTTGATTTGGTGAAGTACAGCAATTACTTACAGCAAGAGATTTTGGATCATTAAGTTTACATGTTGATTTGAATATCTTCACAACTTTTCCTTCTCAAAGGATATTACAACGACATGGTACGTCAAAAGAAGAATGATCACTAGATACTGGGTAGAAAAGAACAAAAATGTTAATTACTAGATACTCAAAGTAAAACAGTAAACGATGCTTCAACTCCCAATAAGCTGTTCCTTTTGCACAAACAGTCACAGCACACACCACAGCTGCGCTTTCTTGTCAAATGTTCAATCTTCTTTTTAAGTACAAAAAATTTAAGATGCTCGTAAAGCTCGTATAAATAAAATAGTATTTTATTTATAAAAATACTTTAAATATAAACAATCAATGCAAAATCTTTATGATCAACCAAAATCAATGAAGGTGAAGATGAGCCGCGGAGACAAGATCTTTGGTTCGGGAGCCAAGCGTTTTAACCACTCCACGCAGACAAGTGGTTTTGAAAACTTTGTATTGTATTTTCACGAAAACAGCTTGCTATTGTGCATTAGTATTTTGGCATATATCAATAACACCATATTTTTACATGAAATCTTGTCTCCAGTTCAGTTTCCCAACCTTCAGTCTCCGCATGTCAGTCACAGTAATTATTCGTTACTTGGGTCTTCCTCTGTCTAATCGAAAATCGAGTAATAATCTATATTATTATTGTTATTATCCTCGGTATCCAAGGTCGGTCGGTCAAAGGTTTCACGGGTGGGTAATAATTAGGAGGCGATTTTTATTGAAATGCCATTTTTACTTTCCCGGGTACGTACGTAGTAATAAACGTGGTATAGGGAAAGTTTTGTAATGCTGCGGAAAATCGATTTTGAGATTTTAACGGAAATACACGTTTTGGGATCCCCTGGTACCGAAAAAGTGTTGTTTTTTTTCAAAACGTCCGTTCGTCCGTCTGTCCGCCTGTCCGCCTGCCGGGTGGCTGTGAACAAAACTAGCGCGTAAACCATAAGTACGATTTCTTCCAAAATGAATATTCCCCGGTCGATCTGGTTGCACACGACACGCCGCGATTTTGAAAAGCTTTCTTCAAAATTTCGAGGTACTTTAGATGAAGCCCCCCGGACACTTTCAAAATTTTCTCAAGAACGGCTCCGAATTTTTTCTTAAAATTTCTTGTAAGAATAAAATACACTTATTAAGGTGGCATAGGTCCGAATTTCACGGTTAACTCTGAATTTTCGAAAATTGCAAATGTTTAAAATTTTTTCGGCGTCTTCCTAGAACTATAAAATTAAAGATTGAGATTTTTCCTCCAAATACAATTTGTTCTCCAAACTCAAGCGTTTTCTGTGAAAACTAGCTCAAAATTCCGCATTTTCAGAAACGCTCAAACGCCATTTTCACATAAAAGGCTACATTTTTTCCAAACTTTTGTAACGGATAGGGCTAATTGCACTCTTTAATATGACAAAGTTCAATTAGTTTTTTTGTTTTTTTTTTGTTTTTGCAAAATTACATAAATATATTTTTTTAAAGGTCTCTCACACCTTTAATATGCACATTACCAGCAATATGCAAACACTTTTGTATATGTAAGTTAAAGTGATTCAAACGACTTCACATGAAGTGTTTCGAAAACTCAAAAATTGTCTTTAAAAAAGATCTTAAAATTTTGCATTAGCACCATTTTTTTAAAAATATCCAAAATTTTCAATGGCAATTACCATTTTGGACGAGGTTTTACTGTTTTTAATATTCTTAAAATAATATTTCCATTCTTATATTGGGAAACCGAAAAATTCAGAAAATGTCAAAAAATGTACTTTGAGCGGCGATAGATGGCAGCTGGCAGGGGTATGTGGCAATTCCGAAAAGCTAGCCCAGACCCAAGGAAATAGAAAACTAATACGGGAAAGTCTGTTCCATTCTTTAGCACCACTAGTTTTACCTTTTTCAGCCATTTTTAGTGCACTTTTCTGATTTCGTTGATTGTAATATCATTTTAATGGTACTTGTTTGAAATAATATTTACGAGATGCAACAAATTTTCTCCTCAGAATTCCTGAGTAGTCCGTTCGATTTCTTCGACATTGTAGTGTCAGCCGGTGTAAGTGTGTAATATAAGGTTCTTGAAAGGTCTATAAGCGCCAGTGTCGGTTCAGCCAATTTCGGAAAAACTAAAGAAACAGATTTCGTGGTAAAGAACTGTCTAAACCAAAAGTTTGAAAGCTGCGTTCACTTGAACGAAAAGAAGAAGCCTCGATTATGTCAGTAACGTATCCAACAGCTTGAGTTGTTGAACCGAACAGGTTTTGATAACATGTTTTACGTCATTTTTCTTTGCTTTTACGGCATTTTTGAAACATTGTACGAGAATTTTATTGATAATTTTTGGCGATGTTTAGGGCCATCAAAATCTGCCACCAAGTGATAATGACACGATCTGAATATCGGTGAACACGCTTTGTCAAAATTCCACATTGACTGACCAGGATTTGAAATCCGCTACCCATAGAAAGCAATTGAGTGCTTCGCCCACCGCACGAGTCGTCTTGAGAGAGCGCTGGGTTCCGATTCTTCATGACTAGAGACAGGATTTTTATGTAATTACATATTTTTTATCTTTCTACTTTCCGTTCTCAAAATTGTAATCCTGGCGAATCATAGCTTTCCTAGCACAATATCGAATTTTTTCTTTACATATTTTTACATATTTAGTACTATGTTACATATTTTACATATTTTGCTGTTTTAACAATAAATTTTCTTATTTCATCAATTTTTTAAAATTAAATTTCATATATTTTTATGAAAAGAATTTTTTTAAAAAAAATCACAGTTTTGCCTACATTATTGGGGAAATTCAGGTGTCCAAAATATCATTGACACCGCGTATTGTGATCTGTCACCTTAATTTCCGAGAAAAATTTGCGATCGCCGACGTGTAACACTTCCATTAAGATGCTATGTGTATGGTGTGTGTATGTTTGCTGGTCATAGATCTCGCCACTTTGTGCGATGGCTCCTATTACGATTAGTCGGGCTGCTAAACTACGGTCCTGAATTACAATAGATTAAGCTTTTACTATTGAGAAGAAAGTTGTTTGATGTAAATTGAGCAGTTTTTCTAAATGTAATGTCTTGGTATGTAAATGGTTTTTAATTAGAGAATTTTAATATTACATATTATATCCGATTTTACATATTTATTACATATTCTTACTGTTTTTATTACATATTTATGTACATATTTTGGCGTTTAATACTACATATTTTTGCGGTCTCTATTCATGAGCGTTCCCTCGTGTGTTGCGGTTTGAGGCCCGCTCTTTCCCCAACGCCGCCTGTCGCGGGCTGGCTGGCTCCCGTCGAAGGCCGCGAGGGAGCAGAGCCACGCCCGCTCCCGCTCCTGCGCCCGCGCCCACGCTCACGCGCACGCCCATTCTCTCACCCCTGCTCTCCCCCACACATCTTTCCAAGTCGTTTAACCCATGAAAACCCACCGTATGATATATCATCCGCTAATTTCTGGCCAACTCAAATTTGTTTCTTTTGCAATACTTTGTGAATTTTAGTTCTTCAGCAAACGTAGACATCCTAAACGAAACATACAAGCAAGATTTTTAATTTTTGAATGCCAGATGTTGGTTTAGCCGTGATCGCTAAGTCATTGTACATTCGTGGCCAGGGTGTACATATGGCTTGGGTCGGTTCGAATCTTCATCTAGAACCGTGCTTAGGTGCTATAAGCGTGTGGTTAAGTTGGAGGCCGATGTAAAACAAACGGCAACATAACAATTGCTTAGCACTAAAAGTTGCAAAAACATGCCACCAGAGGTCTCCAACGACTCTGTGCGCGCACGACATCAATGGCCGAGCGCTATGCGAACAAAATCATTCTGGGCAGTAATGGGTTAAAACAAACTTTAAATGTGGGCATTTTCAAAGGAACAGATCAGAGTAGTTCATCTCTAAAGGAATATATTAATTATTGTTCATTTTATATCTTTTCGCAGGTTGATCTTGAAATGGACCATTAATATTTATTTAATCAAATAATTGGTGTTTTGTCAAACTGTAGTCAGATATAGTCTGGAGTTTTGGCGCTTCAGAAGCGCTCTAGTAGTATCATTTTGCAACATAATTGAATAGCGCTAAAAGTTGCAAAAACATGCTACCAGAGGTCTGCAACGGCTCCTGTGCGCGCACGAACGCGACAGCGATGGGCGAGCGCTGTGCGAACCAAATCATTCTGGACAGTAATGGGTTAAGTTAAGAATGCGCCGACAGCCTCTACCTATGGTGAAAAGCGACAGTTCGTAGAACCGCAGATCTTCCCCCGAAGAACATGTGCTGCACCGTAGCGCGAGGCAGATGATGGTTTGTTCTGTTTCTTCCCTTGGCGACGGCGCTCTGCCGCAGACGTTCTGTCCGTTATCTCCCTCTTCCTCCTTCCTTTTCCCTTTCTCTTTCCGTTTCTTTCTCCCCCGTCACTCTTCTTTCCGTCTCTCGTTCTCTCACCGTTTCACCTCTCTTCTCTCTCTCTCCCCGCCTCTGTCTCTCTCTTCGTCTCTCTGTCCCAGTCTTGGTCTGTCTGACACACTCTCTGTGTGTGTCTCCCTCTGCCTCTGCATCTCTCTGTCCCTCTCATTCACATTTAGTTGCAGATTCTGCAAGTCTTTGAGCAGGTGGGGTAATATTGAGAAGCGCTGGGCCAGCAACAACGTAATAGAATGTTCAAGAAGATCTCATCCTGTAGATTACGGCGTGAGAAACGTTTCTTTGAGACCTTCAGCCTCAAAAGTTTAGTTCTTAATGACCTAGATCGCTTCTATTAGGAGTTATACTGCGATTTTTGTAGGAAGAGCTCTCAAGGCCACTCAAATCCCATCTTCGCGATGGAATATGTCACGGCATTTGGCGTCTTTTCTCGGTCTTGCCGGTAGAAGTCGCATGATCGCAAGCACTGCTTCATACGGTCGCGATCGTGCGAAATCTAGCGGAACGACTGTGAATGACACGAAATGCCGTGACATATTCCATCGCGAAGATGGGATTTGAGTGGCCTTGAGAGCTCTTCCTACAAAATCGCAGTATATTTCACGATGTAGATTCAAAAATCCTTCTGTTCACAATTCAGGCGAGTGCGCTTCTTTGCACCACCTGACTTTGAACATTCACGCTGATTCCTGCGTGAAATTACGCAGCCCGCGCACACTGGGAAGGCAGTTTTAAAATAACTTAAAAAAAGACACGAAAAACACCAATAGTGTTAAAATATGCTTCTTGTTGAATCAACAGTAAACATAACAACACAAGTAAAGAGCGGGGCGGACCTACCTCCGCAACTAGCAACTAACTACTAGCGACTCGACCCGGCCGGCAACAATGCACCCCCCTCCGCCCCCTCCCCTCCTTGACGTCACTTTCTGAACATGATAAGAAAGGAGGGGCGAGGAGAGTGCACTGAAAAGCAACAATCTTAAACACTACCGAGTGTAGCGGGTTGCATTTGATATGAATATGTCGTTTTTTTATTATACAGCACTATTTTTCGATATTTTAATAGTTATTCTGTTATTCGGAGCGGAGATAAATCCAACAAAACAGAGATAATTAAATTGGACCAGCCGTTCTTGAGTTATAAATTGTGTAACTGACTTTGATATATATAGATAATCATTTACTCACAGATTTCGCTTGCGTCTGCAATTTGTTCATAACGCGAGGTGATGTTTCTGCAATGTTTGCAAAGAAAGCGAGTAGCTAGCCGTGAAAGTCCATTGTCTATCATAAAATATTTTAAAAGTTTGACCTACTAACGCACGAATGTAATGATAAAATATTGTCGTGCTACACAACAACATAAAATCGTGGACTTTACTAGTCTCCTGTCTGTTCTGGATAAACAGCTTGGGAAATCCATCACAACGAGACGGAATCGATTCCGCGAAGTCCATGAAGCTGCAACGGTATCTCCAGTCCGTCGAGTGCGCCATCCCGCCTCACTCCGCCCCGGCGCCACGCATCCGCATGGCTTTTCTTACACCTCTCCTCGTCTTAGACCGGGAGCCAGCAAGAAAATGGAACGTATGATAAACTCAAAGCTAAAACGTTTTGACAAGTTAGCCAATGTGATGAGGAACAAGGAAACGCAAGTATGGCGGCCTGTAGATGTCAGCGTTGCGCTGCCCAATTGTTTAAAAATTTCGAAAAAAAATATGTCATTGGGGAATGAGAACACAGCTAATTCTAGTTGTATATTGTTCGTTAGATTGCCAAAGTGTGAAGGAGGTGTATGCCATACCGAAGCTGTGTCTCGAACTGTCGGCCATACTGAATTGAAAGTGTAATTTTTTTAAGCCCGCTTGGATTACGAGCTCAAAGCCATTTTCGCGGTATTATGGTAGAAAATTATTTTTCATTGCCGATTATGACCACGCCATACCGTTGCCTCAAAAAGTTTTAGCTTTGAGCTTATCACACGTCGATTTTCTTGCTGGCTCCCGTCTATCGCTCCGTTCTGACGCCTGTTCGCTGCACTGGCGAGTCTCTGACTGGGAAGGTTCTAGGCTTCGAGCCCCGCAGAGTTTTTGGCGCTCGCTAATCAGCTAGATGGAGTGCCTTCACAAACGGACCACAGACCTCGCGCGATATTTTCTTCCTCTTCCTTGTTCTCTCTTCAACCTTACTTACACCTACAAGCCCTACACTACCACGCATGTCGGGAGAACAGTCGGGTGTTTAGACCATGTTTGGCTGAGGCTGTGACCTGATGGTGGGAGATACCTGGTTGAGGAAGATCCCCTCAAACCGACGGAAGCTAGCGCCGGATCTTGCCAGAGGATGATCACCGGGATCTCCTGCGATGGAAGCATGCACTACACTTACAGGACTAATGGCCTTAGCGGACGCGCCCGGAATCACTCATCAATCCATCCCATCCGCTCTTGCGTCTCCCCGCCCCGCCCTTGCTCCACAACTCCTCGCAACCCACGCATCCCCCCCACCACGCCCTCCCCTCGCCGCCCACGCGCCCCCGCCACTTCGCGGGAAAACGAGCGACTCGGGACCGCGGCGGCGGCGGCGGCGATGCTATCGGCCCGTTGCTAGGGAACACGTCATAACACTTCTCGCTGAATAGAATTTACATAAACGCTCGTTGTTGCCACGTCCCCGGCCATCGCGCCGCCTCCTCCGCCTCGCCCCTTTGAGGCGAAGCCCTGCGCTGGACTCGCCTCGGAACGCACTCTCAGCGGAAAGACGTGCGGGAGCGCGATTTCAATGACGTCCAACTTTACTATTTTACGTTTTAAGTTGAAGGAAATCCCTTGGAGGGCGTTAAATTAAGTTGTGGAAAAGGCTCCTCCAACTTTACTATTTTACGTTTTAAGTTGAAGGAAATCCCTTGCAGGGCGTTAAATTAAGTCGTGGAACAGGCTCCTCCAACTTACTATTTTACGTTTTAAGTTGAAGGAAATCCCTTGCAGGGCGTTAAATTAAGTTGTGGAACAGGCTCTTCCAACTTTACTATTTGACGTTTTAAGTTGAAGGAAATCCCTTGGAGGGCGAAGCTGCACTCCACCTTCAGTGGTGCTGATAGTAATCATCTCGCTACTAACGCAAATTGATCCTTTATAGAGCACGTAACGTTTGGCACAGGAATGTAGCATATAGAAAATGTCTGCAGGTAGTGAAAAGTGTTTCCGCTTACGTCGTGCTTTCCGAAATATAATTCGGTGTAATAGGCATATTTTTCACTAAACAGGAGCACGTACTACGTCCCTAATGCTGCACAGTACCTGATCCAAGGATCACCGTCGAACTTGGGCGATACAATCTTGTATGGATCCTCGAAAGCCACGAAAGAGGGGAGCTTTGAGGTTACAGCGAAAAGCATTGTTAAGTGAACCCTACGTCTGACAATTGTAGTATTCAACACTCAAATTTCGCAAGTAGAAACATTTCCCACGTTTGCTCCCTAAAACCTCGTGACGATTACGACGATGTTAACCGTTACATACTTTTAGAACAACTCTGTATTCTTCCCCCGTGAACCGATTATTATGTGATTGATAATAAACCTAAAGCTGTGTACAAAAATAGTTTCACAAAAAATAAGGTGTGATGCAGATTATAGAAAATATTGTCGAAAAGCGATAGTTGCTGACAATTGATTTTTCTTCTTGAAGACAAGCATGGAGGAGCTCGTGAATTTCTGTGAAAGACCAATATTATTAACATCATTTGCTTTTACAGGACCCAACTTGTGCTGTATCTGTATTGATTTGGTTTTCTGTTTGGTTTCTGTTGGTACTGTATCGTATTTGCTTTTCATCAACGTAATAAACTCTTGAAAAAAAACGTACATTTTCAATATTAATTATTGAGTAACCTTTACAGAATCCTTTGCGATGCTCGTAATTTCGCAACCTGCTTGCCCCCGCTGCTACGTTTTCTTGTCTCCTGAGCGCTCGGAAAGGTCACAAGTTCAAGGGAATGAGATGTTTATTTCAAGGCAGAATGTCGAGAATCGCAGTTCCCATCATAATGTAGAGAGATACCAGAAAACGAAGTGCGGATGGTTCAGGAAATGTTGCTACTTATTCTTATGCCTTTCTCTGTTTAAATGAACTACTTATGGTTTTTAAACATGATTCACCTTTTCTTCTTGCCCTATGGAATAATAATACCAGCAATTTCAGTGGAATTTCTTGTGACAATGTCAGGTTTTCGAAAACGTAAGTGTATCTTTCATAGTAGATATTTTAGTTGGTAACAAGGATATCAGAATGTAATCTTGTTGTCTAGAAACCGTTTTAATGAACTTACATTGAAAAAGAACCTTGTAGATAAATGATACTGTACAACACGCAGATTTTCGGTCTCATTGTCCAAGGGTTAGCAACGGACCATTCTTGGACCCACACACAAGAAGCGTTCTATTTTAAGAAAGGAAGAGTACGAATCTGCAAAGAAGCATAGAACTTTCTAAATGATAAAATATTAAAATCGCGAAAAGCCATTGTCTCTCTGAAAAGTTTGGAGTTCAAAACAGCTTCTAATACACAGACTATTGAAAATGCAAAATGTTGAGAAAATATTTCAGTTCCCTAAAACGTAGACATGGAAACGTGTATTTTTACTTTACTGTCCTGTGCGTTGTTCTGAAAAAATATTCTGCCAGAGTTCTATCTCAATCATCCGGGAACGATGCACAAATCAACTTATTTTCAACTCCCACTTTCTTAACGTAAACTGAATTCAACATTTGATAAAAATTATTTCTGTCCTACGATCACTTGATGTAATTCTGCGTTTCGATTGGGCAACAGTGACCCGCGAACAGCGACCGGCATCAGGTGGGATAATGAGGCCCCCAATGAAATCCAGACCACGAGCAAGTTCTGCCAGGCACTCTGATGGGCAACGCGGTATCGCAGATTGATCGGCGCCCAAACTCATTACTCACTCCTAAACAATTAGAAGTCAATGCAAGCTGATTTTTAATTCGATCGCGCGGCGGGTGGGAGGCCAATTTGAGCGATGGCAGCTTCGATAGAGGCCCCGCCTTCTCTGGACACGCGGTTGATTGCTCGTTTGTTTTCTCCTGCGTCTCAAAAGGCGTCACGTGAAGGGAGCGCGCACGTCAGAAGGCCGCGGCCGTCATTTACATAGTGATGTAGGGCGAAACATGTTTGCTACGCGTAATAGACATCCAGCGACATAGTCGAAAACACGCTGATTGGCGTAAATCTGATATGAAAATTTATTAATATCCGTGTGCGTTTCTGCGAAGTTATTTGGATCAGCGGCCATAAAAATTTTTCTGCGAATGAAATCGTCAACAGGAAGAAGATTGACGTGACAGCCTTGGATGTGTTTGAGAAATATGTAAATGTTTCAAAATTACAAATCTGAAGAGTTTTTAGAAGTGTTTGTTCATTGTATAAACAAGGTTAAGCCAAGAAAAAATGTTTTGTGAAATTGGCGTTGTTTTCATAAATGTATTTGAGACCATAATTACATTTTTTGGGATTTGGTATAGCACATAACACTTTTACTAGATGATACGACCTCCGGAAATGCATTCAGGAATTTGCCCAAACCGTCTTTTATTTTATCTTGAGAGGTAATGCAGCTCTTCCCTTCGCAGATGTCAAAAATATTGTATCCCTGTACATATATGCCGTATTCCTGGAACATAATTTAATCAACGATCATCAGAAAAATGTATCTCAAGGCTGACCCGCATCATTTGCATAGTCATGGCTGGGTGGTGCCCTATTCTTACGACCTCACGGCCGCAGGCAATTGCGTCTCAAACTACGTTGATTCGCAGCGAACCCAATATGAAAATTGCTTAAAACAAACGCGCCATTCCGCGAAACCGCTGCATACGTATGATACCGGGAAAGGCGCATGAAAATACTCGTTGTTTGGATTACGGAGACAAGTGATGGGCATAATGGTGCAGGCAGCGCTGCGGTGGCGCTTCTGGGAAGCACGGAGTCGGGCGCATCACGCGCGCGGGCGGCAAAGGCCACGGCGAGAGGGACGAGGGCCCGAAGAAGCGAAAGGGAAAGCAGCACAGGAGGGATCGCAAGGTTTCGTCCGGGATTCACTGGAGGATTCGCTTCTCTTTTTTTTTCTTCTTTTTTTTTTTCTTTTCTTCTTCAGTGGCATCAAAGACTTCAAACCCGCTCAGGTGGGTCAGGGCATCAACAGATTGAATTGAATTGAATTGAATTGATTCCTTATTTTTACATGGCGAGACCTCAGGCCATGAGGCCTGCTCTTCCGTCTGACCACGCAATTTCGCTACGCTCCTTTCACCAACGAGCGGAGAAAGAAGGTATTCCTTGGGCGACGAAACAGGGGATTTTGAATTTTGCTCAGAGGCGTCATTTAGGCTTGAGGATCTTTTGCATGCAGTAAATCTATTACGTGGGACAGCGGGGTTTACTTCCCCTCCGAAGGAAGGCGTACGAAGGATTTCTTCCCCCCTAGAAATCCATGGCTTCGATCGGGTTTGAACCCGCGAACTTGGGTACAACAGGCCGGTACGCTAACCGTACGTAACCGCCCAAAGTTCATCGGAGGATCGCAAGGTTCGTGCCGGATTCACTGGAGGATTCACTTTTTACTTTCCCGTATACGTACGTATACACGGAGTGATATACGTAGTATAGGGAAAGTTATGTAATGCTGCGCGAAAAAATGGCCAATTTTCGGCGGAAAAAAATTAATTGCCGGGCCGTGAAAACGAATAAGTGGATAAAACCAGTTGCTAAATTAAGAAACAAAAATCCTCTATCTCGTGGTGTGGTCAAAATCCATGATTTGTTGCTTCTTTATACTTAAAATCGATTGACTGCATTCCGTCCGTCTGTCCGTCTGTGGTCAACGCTAGCGCCTAAACCGTTCGGTCGATTTTCTTCAAAATTGATATTCCCCAGTCGATCTGATTCTAGTCGAAAGCTTTGTGATTTTGAAAAAGATTCTTTAAAATTTGGGGGTACTTTATATGAAGCCCCCCGGGGATTTTCAACATTTTCTCAAAAACGGCTCCAAATTTTTTCTTTAAATTTCTTGTATGAATAGAGGAAAATACACTTTTTAACATGGCATAGGTCCGATTTTCACGTACAGCTCTGAATTTTCAAAATTGTGAAAGTTTGAATTTTTTTTCAGCGTCTTTCTCCAACTACAAAATTGAAGATAGAGATTTTTTCTTCAAATAAAATTTGTTCTGCATATTGAGTTCTTTAATAAAGGTCATGTAAATGTTTTTCACAATTTTGGTAGTTTTCGTGCAATATTGCGTGCAATATGTGCAATTTTAAAAAATACAAAAAACAAAATTTTCTCAAAAACAGCTCCAATTTTTCTTTAAACTTTGGTAGGGATAGTGGTAAATGTACTCTATCAATGACATAAAGCCATTTTGGTCTATCGGTTGGTTTTTTCAAAATTACCAAAATGTAAATTTTTTACTTGTTTCTCACGTCGTTAATATTTACACTATCGGCGATTTTTTTACATTATTATATTTACGAGTATATATGCTTTAAATAATGTCAAGTAAAGTTTCTCGAAAACACTACCGTTTTCTGTGAAAAGTAGCTCAAATTCGGGCATTTTCAGAAAATGCTCAAACGTCATTTTCTCGTATATGGCTGCAATGTTTTCTTGAAACTTTGTAACGGATAGTGCTAATTACACTCATTAGTATAGCGTGAAGTTTATTTGAGTTTGTTTTTTTTTCAAAAAATATATAATGTAAATTTTTGAAAGATCTCTCACATCTTTAATATGCACATTATCCGCAATTGTAATGATGATTATATTTGTGAGTGTAAGAGCTTCAAATAACTTCAAATAAAGTATTTTGAAAACTCAAAAATTTTCTGTGAAAATGAGCTTCAATTTCGCATTTTTAGTAGTGCTAAACGCCATTTTCTCTTAAACGGCACATAATTTTTTAAAAAAAAAATTGCCATTTACGGCTAGGTTTTTGTGTTCTTTAATATTCTAAAAATTAATGTTTCTGTTCTACAATAGAAACCGAAAAATAAGAAAATGACAAAAAAATGTACTTTGGCGATGGTAGTCTGGCAAGAAAGAGTATGTGGCAATTCCGAATAGCTAGCGAAGACCCAGGAAATAGAAAACTAATACGAAAGTCTGTGCCTCTGTTTCTGTTTTGACAAATAAATAAATAAAATAAATACGGTCATGCTAATTTTTCAACATACGAGTAGTTTTTCTTTATTTTGTGACAAACGTAATAGGCCGCTGTAAATTTACTGCGCTTCGGACAGCTCTGGATGCGTCGTAAATTAATGTTCAATTGTATATTATTAATTGTATATTATTCTTCTCGTTTCTACATTCGAAACTTTGTTATAGACTTACACAATTAATATTTTAGAAATTGTTTATTTTGAAATATTTGAAATAAGTAAAAGAATTAATAGTTCTCAGAATAGCGACAATGCAGGGTCTGCAACAATGGAATTCACTTTGCCGCTCGCGAATATCTGTGAATTAGTGTCATTGTTGTGACCTAATGGAGCTGTATGAAAGGAGTTATAATTGTCTAATTTATGTTGATATTTGCAGGCAAATATTTAGTTTTGCACGAATGCTGTACCATTTGTAGTGAGTAGAGAATTTGTTGCATGGTTTTAAAATACTCTTCCTAATCATGGCCCAATGGAAGGCATTTCTATATTCCAGGGTATCAGGCTTCTTTTTCCAATACAGGGTTACAAAACTTTGCATTCTATTTTTGTGAAGTTGTAGAATTCACATAGTTCTGACAACCAATGCAATGAAATAGTGAGTTCCAAGCGAAGATGTTAGTAGCGCATAAAGTGCAATATACAGTACTACTTAGCTGTTTCCTCTTAATACGGGAAAGTAAGTGCTGTTGGAAGCACCACTAGTTTTTTTAAAATTTAATTTTGGCATCAAAGCACTTCAAACCCTCTTAGGTGGGTGAGGATCAAATGATGTGCCTACAGTGCCTCTTGTTGGAGTTTCTAGGTTCGCGTCCCATGGTTGCAGGATTTCTCACTAGCAGTAGTTGGGTCGGATCAGCCGTTGTTCTGGAGAAGAATTCTAGCGGCGGGTTTCTGATGGTTTCTACGTCAACACCAAGCGAAGGCCGACGGAGGAACCTAACAACGGGCCCGTCCCGGTCCGTGCTTGCCTGTCTTCTCCCCTGACTTACACACACGATGGACGACTCTAATACACGTCTGTCGGGAAATCAGTGGGGAGCACAGAAGAGCTTACTCAGCTGGGACGGTTCCACGCGGGGGAGATAACCTAATTGGGAAAAACCCAGCTCGCCCCTTGTGGTCGGTTCCGGATCGCATCCATCGGGGCTCACCGCCCCCTCCCGTGAATAAACGTCTCATACATTACGGGCCGAGTGACCATGGCAGCCCGGACACATAAACCAACCGAAACTTGTCTTCAGTCCCGTCAGCTGTGTTCCATCGGCGGAAGCAGCGCCGCTGCCGCAGGCCTCAAGGCGTCGGCGTGGAGAAAGGCGCGGGGCGGCACGCGCTTTTAATTGGGCGTGTTGTGAATAATGGCTAGCGCCATTTTTGAAGAAAACATGAGATATGGACGCCATTAGTTGCATTGGACATGCTCTAAGTGTTACACAAATTTTGGCTGTCAAATCTCGTAAAAAATAGCCTTCCCTTATAATATAAAATGTAAACTCATCAGTCACATCAGGGACATTATATTTCGACAACAAACCGGCTATAAACCTAAGATCTTCAATCCGCGTCTTAATTTCACATATGCAGGTAGCGCAGATATTCCATCATGTTTACGTAGTTTGGCGCTTCAACGACTGAATAATTAAATTACTTTAGATATGAAAATGTAATAAAACCTGTGAACGCGATTTTCTCAAAACTCGCATGATGTCGCGTAGCGATTGGTGCATAACAACCGTCCAATTAACCGGTCAGCGTTCAGAACACAACAAATGAAAATAAAATATATAAATTGATGATGAGGTTCGATTGTAAGTTTTGATCGAAGGGGAAGGACCGATGCTTAGTCTCTGTAGGTATCATTCCTTTCGCCCAGATGATAAACGGGTTGTTTGCCGAAATGTCTTCTTTGGATGAATCTGGGCAACGGTGAAATTAGAGTTCAAATGACGATCAAAGATGAAGTAGATGATGTGCAGATGTGGATGAGAAATAACCACACGCCTTACCCGCAAAACTCTGTACTGAATAGCTCCTAGCCACTGCGCCATTGAGACAAAACAACCTTGACCTGATTTCCATTCTATTGCCTAATTCACTGCACTAGGCGTTACTCTGTCAGTGCTCTGAAGGATCTACCAAACGTTTGCGCTGTTGACTATACGGATTCGCTTGTTTGCGTATCTCAGAAAACACGCTCTGCGCGCTGTTCCTGCCTTTCCCGAGCACTGCGTTGCGAGCCCAGCGTTGCCACATGGTCTTAAGCAATTCCCCTAGATAGCGCTGTGAAAACTCCCAAAACGATAAAAAAATCCCCAAATTAAAAAAAAATTATTATTTCATGTTTAAAATGTATGGGGAGGTATGGAAAGGAAAGAAATACGAAAAATATTAGTAATTGTATATGATGATATTTATATTTTACAGTTAACTTATCAGTTACAGTCTAATTGAAACAATAGTAATAGGTAGTCGGTCCGCATTTTGCTTACCCCCCACCTGACCAGTGTGCTCTTACTTCCCAAAATTTTAAAATTTTAAATTATTTTAAGTTGAGTTCTCATCATTGGAGAATGTGTTGATTTCACTATACAACTTTTCACAATATAACACAAAATTGACATTTTCAGAACTACATGAAATACCCCCCCCCCGAAAGCCCTCAAATAAATTTGCCCCCTAAAGACCAAAAATCACCCTAACTGTAGGGGGAAAACCCCTAATCTAGCGGCGGCGATGGTGTAGCGGTTAGCGTAACGGACCAAGTTCAAACCCGATCGAAGCCGTGGATTTTTAGAGGCGAAAAAAATCCTTCGTACGCCTTCCTTCGGAGGGGAATTAAAGCCGGCTGTCCCATGTTAGTAGATTTACTTGCATGTTAAAGATCCTCAAGCCTAAATGAAGCCTCTGAGCTAATTTCAAATCGCCGGTTTCGTCGCCTCAGTAATACCTTCTTTCCGCTCTATCCGGGGAAAGGAGTGTAGCGTGGTCAGACGCAAGAGCAGGCCTCGTGGCTTGAGTCTCGCCACGTAAAATAAGGCAATTCAATTCAATAATCTGGCAACGCTGTGTGCTGTGGGAGCGGCGTGGGCGGCGTGGGGGACGTGGGAGGCGGGGGTGGCGCGCTCTGGAACTGCGGGGAACGGCGGAAGGTCGCTCCGCAGCAACCGCCCACGACAAACAAGACGCCGTCGCTGGCGAACGCCTCGCGGTCCGCGGAGTGCGCTGGCGAATGGGCTCGCGAGCATTATGCCACTGCGTGTTGCGGCGGCCTTGCTCACCTTTCGTTTACGGCGTGTGCGACTGCGAGACCATTTACTACTCCTCTGCAGCCCAAGATGTCGGAGCCGAAGCGTGATATTTCTGATGCGAGGGGCTGCATTTAATGCAGGGTTTTGAGTAATTGTTGTATTCCACATAATATTGAATAATGTTATTATATTTCAATGCGACTTGCGTGATGATGAGTGTTATCCACACAATTGCATGTTCACTGACTTATTTTATTAGAAAAAGAATATCAGTACTGACCATATGCAAGGTATGATAAATGTGGGAAGACACGTAGGTACATGTTTCCTTTCACATCACTTCAATATTAATATTGTCAGTATTTTAGTCAACTATTACACAAGCATCTTGTCATTATTCATCTCTCCAGGAAGATGTTATTTACTCTCCTTGGATTATATTAGTTTTAAAAGGCGTTAGTAAAACGTGAGAAGAGTAACAAAGCTTCAAAGCTTCACGCACTGACATTCGAACGTAGAATATCTTGGTATTTGGCTTTCATTCTCTATCATGCATTTCTCGCATCTATTCCTCTTTATCATTACGTAACAACAAGTTCTGAAATAGTGAAAATGAACTACCATATGTAACGAAAGCTAGGGGAATTGATACGGGAAAAATGCAAAAACTAAAAGACACAAACGGGGCGTTGCTACCATAAATGTGAAATTCACAGAAAACAGTGAAATGGAGAGTTTCCCTAGGCAAGAAGGAAGACTTGCGATACACTAAATAGTTTCAGCAATAGTACAGCAATTTTGAAGAGGCAGCCCTAGAAGGTCTGGGAAAGTCAGAGGGTGACAAATATTAAATAAAAGTAGCTCCCCATAAAGCTTAAATTGTATTATGTAATACAATCTAATGTATCTTTTACAAGGAAAGAAAGAAGGAGAAGACGACGAAGCAAACTAAAAAACTCGAAAAGGTCGGAATTCATGAATTCCTGGCGGAAGGCAGAATCCCCTAAGCAATGAGTAACGATGTTAACTCAATGTAGTCGCGTGTTAGTCTTGTTTTTCCACCGTGAACCCACTCCCATCTTTTGGGACTAAATGTAGACAGATCCATATCTCTGCTTGGGCTATAACTCAGGACATAGGGTAGTCTCCAGCAGTACTTCGTTTACACATTTGTCAAGTAATAGCCCGGTATGTGCTACAGAAGAATCAGAGAGAGAGAAAGAGAGGTAGGTAGAGATAAAATGACGGAGGCAAGGAGAGGGAAGAGTGAAGAAGACAGGAAGGGAGAGAGGAAGAGAGGGAGGTAGAGATAAAATGAGGGAGGGAAGGAGAGGGAAGAGTGAAGAAGCCAGGGAGGGAGAAAGGAAGTGAGAGAGAAGAGGGGGAGAGGAAGAGAGACATGGAGAGAGGTAAGGGAGAGAGGAAGAAGGAGGGAAAGGGAGAGATTGATTTATTTGATTTTCCCGGACTCGTCAACTGCTACGGTCATTGGTCCCTTTAATGTAGTAAAGGTTTCATTTCGAGCGATGGCGGTTATTTCTTCCCCGCTGAACGGTGAGATCGTGCATCGATCTGCATGTCGGTTTGCGGGGGAGTTCCCCCCCCAAGTATCTCCCCCAACGGGACTCCGTCCTACCAGCGACACGAAGAGATTGATTGATTTGTGTTTCCGGGCGCGTCAACCACTAAGGTCATTAGTCCCGTAATTGTAGTGCGTGTTTTTCTCTCGGGAGGTGGCGATGCTCTTTTCCCCGCCGGATGGCGAGATCTGGCGCCGACTTACCGTCGACTAGCGGGGTTTTCCCCTCAACCATGTATCTCCCACCAGCAGGGCGCCGCCCCAGCTGGGACAAGCTGTAAGCTCCCGACCGGTCTCCCGGCATGTGTGGTAGTGTACTGCATGTTAGTGTGTGTGCGTAAGGGGAGAGGATAGGACAAGGAAGAGGGAGGAAAGATCGCGCGCGGTCCGTGGCCCGTTTGTTAGGGTACTCCTCCGGCATTCGCCTGGTGTTGATCGGAGAAACCACGGACAACTACCGATCAGAGCAGCCGCCCGCTAGAATTCTCCTACAGTCAGCGACTGAATTCGACCTAGCTGAAAAGCTAGTGTCGGAAATCCTGCCGCCGTCGGGAGAGGACCTCCCGGTCAGAGGGACTGCAGTGACATCAGGTTGATGCACTGAGCCATCTGTCCCGGTAGCACGAAGAGAGAGGGAGAGTTAAATAGTTGAACCTGTGGGACAGAAACCTCACGAGGTCCGAAGAATGTGGACTCTGCACCAGGAAAGCTCCGCGGAGGGGAGCTCCCTGGGGCTGGCGGAGAGGCTGCGTGCACCAGGAAGGATCGACCGCGCGCAGCGGCGCGAAAGGTCAGGAGGCCTTGGCGAGGAGCGCAATGACGCGTTGGCACCCTCGCGGGCGAAGGACGGCAGGGCGCGCCGCGCGGCACGCCATCGCCGCTCAACACCTTCACTGCCAGCCACGATTTAAAGCGTCACGTTTAGACGCGCAGCAGTGCGGCTGACGCTTACAAGCGTTATACATTCATACCAGCGTTGCCAAATTAGGGCTTTCCCTTATTGAATTGAATTGAATTGCCTTACTTTACGTGGCGAGACTCAGGCCATGAGGCCTGCTCTTCCGTCTGACCACGCAAATTTCGCTACGCTTCTTTCACCAACCAGCGGAGAAAGAAGGTATTCCATGGGCGACGAAACAGGCGATTTTGAATTTTGCTAAGAGGCGTCATTTAGGCTTGAGGATGTTTTACATGCAGTAAATCTATTACATGGGACATACGGCTTAACTTCCCCTCCGAAGGAAGGCGTACGAAGAATTTCTTCGCCCCTAAAAATCTATGGCATCGATCGGGCTTGAACCCGCGAACTGTTGTATAACAGTCCGAAACGCTGTTACACCATCGCCGCCATAATTTACGGGATGTTTTAGTCTTTAGGGGTTGTTTGAGGGGACACATTTATTTGGGGGTTTTCTTGGGGGGGATTTCATGTAGTTCTTAAAGTGTTAATTTTGTGTTATATTGTGAAAAGATGTTATATTGTGAAATCATCAAACTCGCCAATGATGAGAACTCCACTGGGTTTTAAAATTTCGGAAGTACGGGTACACTGGTCAGGTGGGGGTAAGCAAAATGCGGACCGAATACCTATTACTATTGTTTCAATTTCACTCTAACTGAGAAGTTAACTGTAAAATATAAACATCATCAAATACAATTACTAATATTTTTCTTATTTCTTTCCTTTCCATTCGTCCCCATACATTTTAATTATGAAATAATATATTTTTTTTTTAATTTGGGGATATTTTTGTCATTTTGGAGGTTTTCACAGCGCTATCTAGGGGAATTGCTTAAGACCATCTGGCAACACTGATTCATACTGGTCCTAGACTGTATTTCTCAAGTGGCGTTGTGGAACATTTCATGTCGAGTCAGTGGCAGTCAACGTCTCAAGCACTGGGCGAAGAGGCGTCTTGGAGGGTCATTAGAGCTCAAGGTCGCATTTTTCAACTACATGTTTAAACTCCATTCGAGTTTTATGGACGGCAGCTTTTTGTCACATGCCTCTAGCGCAGGACGCAAAATCTTCCAGCGGGACGGTGATTTTTAGGCAAATTATTATTTTAGTTGTGCGAACCCGTGCGATTACATCTCACTGAAGGAGAGCGGTAGAAAAGCGACCACAGAAAATACATTTCCATGAATAATACACATGTTTTATATTTACCAAGATTTTTACACATATGTGCATAGATATTCTTTGGACTATAACAAAAAATCCTTACCTTAACGTAATGACTGATTTGCTCAATGTTTGCTCACTGAAATTTGTATATAAAAGGACATGTGTCAGACACGTAAGTGATATATTTAATTGAGAGTAACAGGTCATTTATTGATCGTAGCTAAACCCAACAACAAGTGGAGGATGGTTTGTCCTATATTAGATAAGAGATGGAAGATTGGGGAAGAAAGTAAATGTATAATTAAAGAATGTACAATTACAATGTGCAAAAGAGAGAACTGAATGAAATAAACTCTACAAAATATTTTATATGTACAATCAAGGTTGGGATGGGGTTTTATAGACAAAGTCTAATAATATATATATATATATATATATATATATATATATAAAAACAGGATGTTGGTATGTATATAAGAGCAAGACATCAAATCGGCCTCTTTAGAGAAATAATATAAATGACGATGGATTTCAATCGAAATTTATACAATCTCTTTCCCCAAATAGATATACCCAGTACGTTCAAAACATACCACTGTTTCATTCATCTGATGAATTTGATCTTGGGTGGTACAAGGGAAAATTATTCCGGAATATTAGCACGCCCTGTGGTCTTTGTACTATGAAAGGTACTTCTTCAAGCGAAGAGGCATCGTAAGGCATACCAACTCGGTGAATTTGTTCATACTCATTATGCATTTAGTGCTATTTTCACATTCATCATTATCGTTATCAATAACATTGCCGTCATTCTAGAATTCAAATTCTTTGAACAAGACTTCAAAATTACATTCATTGTCACCGACCTGGTGCACTGCAAAAGCTCTTCTCTTGGTGGTATCAACGAGTGACAGATCAGACAATACCACAAGCTCTTTTCAGCCAGCTCGCCGACGATCCGTGCTCAAGCAGCTGCCATCTGCACAGAGCACGATTCTCATCTTCGAGAAGACAATGCGCCGTCTTTGATATGACAGGGGCTTTAGAATTGTCTTCTGTGATTTTCCACTTCTGAAGGCGACTGCCGTTCTTTCCTTGAGGCGGAATATTCCTTGCGTTGAGGATTCGGACTCGTTGCGTCGGTAATATTTACGTGTTACCAGGGAGATTCACGTGCTGTAAAATCTCTTATTTATTTTATTTATTTATTTACGTCAAAAACAGTTAAAAACTGCGTATGACGAGCTATGGGGAGAAGTGAATTTTGTGCACGTTTTCCTAATTCTGTGGTCTCTATCCTAAACCATATTCTAGTCGAATTTTGAATACAGAAAAGAGAGTTTTTTTCGAGTTTTGTTGACAAAATATTCGCTCCTATATAATAAAATATATTTTCAAAGGTAAATTAGCTATAAATTTCTGCCCTGAACCCTCATGTTCTTCATGAAAGAATAATACTTTTTGCCGCGATAATATGAAAAACGATAATTTGAATAACTATATTTCCCACTGAAATTCAGAAGACGTGCACAAATAATGAAGTTACATTTATGTCCAGAAGCAAAACAAGGGACCATCTCAGCATTTGCTCAAGCATCAGGGAAACTGGACGAAAAACCTGATGGAGATGGGGGCCATCAACCCATCAACCCATCTCTCCCAGACAAATCCTCAATCCAATTCCCACTCACCTCTATCCCTCTTTGCAAGAGAAGCGATCATCCCAAAGTTTGATTCGCCTAGAAAAATTGCGTTTAGTCCTCTTGAAGTTACACTTAATTGTTGTGGATAGACATGGAAAGTGTTCTCTCCTTCCAGACAAAAGGCCAGTTCTTTTTGGCTGTGTTTCTCAATTATCCAAAAGATATTTTGAGATTTTCTTCCCAGGTTATTGGGATCAGAGGAATGATTTGAGCTGGAGGATTATCATACGCTCTTAGAAACAAACGAATTGAATTTGTGGAAATGGAATTCGAAATTGTAGAAACTTGCAATTGTTGAATTTTGTAGAATATTGACATGGCGAGTTTGAAAAACGGAATAAAATCTTCATTATTAGCCATTTACATTTTCTTGACAATCTACACTGTTCTGCATGTGAATATTGTAAAGAGTTTTTCTTTATGGGTTCTCGATAAAATAACAAAGATAACATTGCTAAAACTTCTTCACATGTAGTAAGTAATATAACTTCCCTCTCTCGTTATATTAAACAACTAGGGAATGAGGTGCTTTGCCCGTTGCTGATTCAGGTTGTGAGACAGACGCCAGAGCTGATCACAGAAACTCGACAAAAACATGTTTGGAGTAGAGGGTAACGAATTTTTCCGTCCCAAGAAACGTTGCAAACAAGCGCTGGCCTGAAATTTCTTTTCGTATTTTTGACCACAGAGAAAACCAATGAAGTGCTTGCGTTTTTCCATTGAATTCCACGTTTAATGTTTTAATTTGTTGAAGATAATATCTTCATTCAAACTGAGGCATCTAGAATTCAATTCATATCAAATATTTTTAGATTGACGATGGTCATAGAGTTGTTTTTAACGAAGTGTCGTAGTACTATATTTCTTTTATCAAATATTTCCTTACAATTTCTTCTGGTCATGTTCTTGTTCATTAACATTCTTGACAACATACGCCCATGTCCATTCTGTCGCGGCTAACTTTCCAACACATGAAGAAATCGCAAAATTAGTTCTCAACTTTTCCTATTTATAGTTGTTGTTTTCTGCAAATCACAGCACATTATTCGTCCGAACGCCGAATTCGTTATAACGCAGTTACATAAGCCGGCTGCATGCGAATTACATAATATATATTGGCAAATTATTATTTCAGTAATGGGTCTCATTACATTATCTCAATATTATTTTCAATTAACAGGAAATAGTTTTCATTAATGGGACTTCATTGAGAAATAGTTACCTAAGAGCCTAATTTCTTTAAGTTATGGTTATTTCTATCAGAAACTACTCTTCCAGAGCATTAGAACGAATCACGGAAATTAAGAAGTGATATAAGATCTATTAACCAATGAAATGTTTCATTTTCACAATCGCTCCTAAGGATTGGATATTAATATCTCCATTAGCACTAGGTAAATAAAAAATTAATTTATTGAAAAAATCCTAAATAATGTTTGCCATTGTTAAAATGAAAGGCGTCTTCGCACTATTTTCGCGAAATTGTTGACACGGAGGCGTTTAGAAAATTACGCATCTGGAATTATCGTGCGTAAATTTTATGAATAGCGAAGCAATTGAATATCCTTTGAAGTATAAAAACATGTTGGTAAGGACAACAAATATGGTAATTTACATGGTGGAGATGTATAAAAAACTATGTATAAAAAACTCCAAATTACTATGAGTATTAAGAGATCAATAGAGAGTAATTAAGATAAC